>JARHVA010000700.1:0-180000 GCA_037957365.1 Torreya grandis | reverse complement strand
AAACAGAATCCATTCACAAATTCAAATTCAATGCACAGAAATGGCATTTAGGGAAATGAGGAAAGTATACATTTGGGACTTTTATATGTTGATATTGTTGTTTCGAAAATTAGCTTAGCTTGTTTTTGGGAACAACCCCCTGCAAAACTTGTCTGTTTCATCTTTCGTTTCTCTAAGTTTGTTTTTCGAGATGAATTTCGAATTCGTTCTCATCTTGGCCTCGAAACGTGAAAGTGGTTACAATCTCATCCCGGCCAAGTTTTCCCTCCCCTAGACTCTGCTTTTGGAGTTAGTCTACTTTTTCTTCCATTTTTGTGCAAGGGCGGCAAAATTTGCCGCCCCTGCACTCTTTTTTTTCCTCCCTGCCAAGGCGGCAAATTTTGCACCCCTGCACTTTCCCTGCAAGGGCGGCAAATTTTGCTGCCCCTGCACTCAAGAAACAGAAACATGCAAGGGCGGCAAATTTTGCCACCCTTGCACATCTCGATTTCCATGCACGACATTTATTGCCGCTTACAGCGGGTGGTTGGGGTCGATTTTCACCCCATTTAAACCAGTTTGAGCCTCATTTCTTCTCATTGCTTCCTCCTCTCCTCCTACCTCTTGCACCTGAGCGACCCAGTTGATGATTCGAAGCATGAATTCATGGATTTAACCTCGTGGCACGTGCAGTTTCTCAGGTTGGTTTTGCTTTCGGCTTTTATTTCTTTTCTTTTTTTGTTTTTTTTTTGCTTTAAAATTAGTTAGATGTTAGATGTTTATTTTTCCTTCCTCTCTCCTTTGGCCCGCGTGCTCTCTTTTCACTTTGTCGCGGGCGTGTTTCTTTTCCCTCACCTGTGGGTTTCTCCTAAGAGCCCACACGGGCGGCGATTTTTGCCGCCCATGCATTCTTTCAGTTTTTCCTTACAGGGGCGGCGATTTTCGCCACCCTTACCCCTTTCTTTCCACCGTTGGCAAGGGCGGCAAAATTCACCGCCCCTGCAGACATTCTTTGCAAGGGCTACAATTTTCGCCGCCCTTTCCTTTTTCTTTTCCCCAGCCTGCAAGGGTGGCAAAATTCGCCACCTATGCAGCCCGTTCCTGCATGGGTGGCGAATTTTGCCGCCCTTGCACTTTTTATTTTAACATGTAGGGGCAACAAATTTTGTTGCCCCTGCGTCTCTCTCCCAAATTTTCCTAACTCCCAAGAATTTTCTGACCTGTCCTTTTCTTTCCCTTTCTCTCTCATTTTCCGTTCCTTCTTCCACCCAACCTTTTTAAGTGACCTCTAGTAACCAAGATCACTTAAATTGTGCTTTCCCTCTTTCACCCACTCTCCTCTCATCTGTGATCATGACTGCAGCACCTTCAACGAACTCTTGCACTTCTGCTCCCATTCGATCAAGATCATCCTCCATGACGGAAGCGTCTCTCAAAAAAGTGAAAACCATGAAGTATAAGTACCAGGGCATCTTCCCACTCACATCAGTCTCCTCAAATGTCGATGACATTCGAGACACCGAGATCGGCCACGTAGACATGGCCGAGTTTCTGGCGTGAACAAAGGCAAAAAATCCCAGCACTGGGATAAAGAGGATCATTGAGAGTAACATCCACCTGGTGGTCACCTTTTCGGTAGCAGCGCATCATGCTGAGTTTGTCCTTCAATGCGTGCACTTTTACAACAAAGAGACCATAACGGTCTCAGATGCCAGTGGTAACACGGTGATTCGGTTGGACCCCAAATTCATCAACAAAGTTTTTATGTACCCTCCAGCCACCGAAGTAACCCAAATCAACTTCGAGAATGCACAGGAGTATGATAAAGACCTTGAGAGGGCAAAGAAAGTTATAAACTACAAGTGGCTAAAGACCCCCAGGACCAACCTCTCCAGATGGCCAAAAAACTTTTTGAGGAGCGATTTTGTCGAGGAAGTTGGTGACTTGATCACCCTTCTCAACAGAGTACGGGGTCTCTCGTCTTCTTCACAGTTCCATGAATGGATGTATCCATTCATCAAGATCATTATCTAGGGCAAGCAAACCATCTTTTGGGGAGAGCAAATCAGCAATGCTCTCCATGAATAGTTAACCAGGGTACAGACTTCCTTCAAGTTCTACATGACTTTGTACCTGGTTTACATAGCTGATGTCATGTGGTCTTTCTCGAGATTAACTATAGCAGGAGATAGAAAGACCACCCCGGTCTACTCATATTATCCTCAACTAATGTTCTAAGGGTCAACACATCATTTCAAAAGAGTAAATGATGCCTTCTTTGTCGTGTTTTTGTGTCTCTTCGATCCTCAGCTCGAGCAGAAGAGAATATCAGATGAGGCCTGGGCAGTGGTAAATGATTATGGCTACATGTTCCTCCAGTTCCCCACATTTTGTTATCTTCGGGTCGGCGTTTACCAAGGCTACCCCTACATGCTTCCCAAGTTCCCTTCAGATAAATTAGTTCTAATGGAACTTTGTCGACAACTTGTTGTCGTGCATACTAGACAGATGGAACTTAAGAGACCTGATTTTAAGTTTCCAATCTAGATTGGCAAGTTTTCAGTTGCTACATCGATCAAAGCCAAAGTCATGGAAATCGAAATGCAAATAGTTACTATCAAGCCATTTAAAAGATGAGAAAAATTTGACTACAGGGGAGTCAAGGAGAATATCAGAAGGAAAAATCAGTCCCATGAATCAATGATTGAAGATATTTGGGTAGACCTGAGGACGGCTGAGGAAATTAGGAAAATAGACTATTGTAGGCTGACACTGGAGCAGATTGAATATCTCGAGCTTGCAGAGATCCCCTCTGGTCTAATTGATGATGGAAACATCATAAATGGTAGGTATTTGGCAGAAAAGGTTGCTGGTTCCCCTCTCCCTCCAATTCAGTGGTCACAAAAAGAGCTGACTTCTCTGAGGAAAAGATTCGAACTAATATTGGCTAACACCAATGATTGGTTAGCAGCCAAAGGGATCACCCTGAAGAAATTTATTACAGGATCAAAGGCTGAATACCAGGCAAAATTGAAGAGAAAAGTAGAGAACAGGACTAAAAACAAAGGTGATGTCCCTTCTTCTGGGCCTCACAAACTGAAGATCGTCTTTGTATCCAAGAAACCTAAGGCCACTGAAGAGCCTGCAGCGGTGACAAAAGGAATCAAAGAACAGAGCCCTCAGGCATAGGCAGCTTAGCCCATAGAAATAGAGCATCAGCCATCAGGGCAATCAAGTGTTGGGTCTCCACTCTCACAGGAACAAGCACAACCGAGCAAGAGCGTATCTCTTTCTCCCCCTTAGTCTCCTGTGGTTCCCTCTTCTCCCATCTCTCCTATCAGTGTTCCCTCTTCCAGAGCCGCTTCTCCTTCTAGATTTGTATTTGGCAATCCTCAGGGTCCTTCTAAAAGTTCCCCTCGCTCTTCTAGATCCATTTCAAGTCTATCGTCTCCTTTCTTTAACTTGCCAGCAAGCCCTGCACCCGAGCCAGAATCAGTAGTTGGTGCAGTTTTGCCAGTTATTCTAACTGCAACTACTGTCACCACTAGTAGTGTGGAAGCTGCTACAGTAACACCAACAGAGACAACCATTGCCACAACAGGTACTTCTCTCCCGCTTTGGATGTCTGCTTTCACGCCAAAAATAAAGAAGATGGCCATCTCCCCAGATGAGTTCGACTTTGGCAAGATAGTGCCGGTGAAAGCAAAGGCTCTGAAGAGGCCAAGAATCCTCTCCAAATTAGTCAAAAAAAAGGGACAATTTTTTTTGGAAATTGCCAAGCCTCCACAGGACGCAACCCTTGAGGGTTTCGAGATGAGCAGCTATTCCATCTCTCGTGTTGAACTTGGCAAAGTTACTCACGAAGGTGCGAAAAGTGATCTTCAGTCGGCTATGGACATCATGGTCCAGAAATTTGATAGAGAGAAGGAGATGAAGGATTATTACAAGGCCAAAGTAGAGCAGATAACGACAGTAATAAAAAGGTTCACTCTTCCTTCTGAAGTAGCAACTCTAGAGGCCTTCTCTGTGGATGACTTAGTCATTCAAAAGCAGAAAAGACTTATTTGAAAGGAAAAGTCTTGGAGGACTATATCGAAAAGATGCATACTCAAAGAGTTTCTCTACTTACAGAAGTAGCAGAAAAGAGAGAAAAAATGAATAAGGTAAAAATACAGGTAGATGCCTTCATCTCCCTCATTTTTCAAGAGATTGACAGCTTGGAGAAAGATCTCGACAGATGGAAGAAAATGAAAAATCTCAAGAAGAGCACCCTGATGTCTATCGGTGTCATCTCCAACAAGGACTCCTATGTTGAGATCAAGGAATCACTAGTCTTTAGAATCTAGGTACTCAAGGACTTAATTGATGATCTTAAAGCTTTCAAGGAAGCTAGTGAGAAGAGTGACCTGAGCCTACTAAATAAATTAGAAGAGCTGCCATGTGACTTAACCTCTAAGGACAATCAGTTCCTTCTGATAGAAGAGATGATTCAGAGTTTCAAGGAAATGATTCGGAGAGATTTTGAAGAAAAATCCTTCTCAATGTCTTCGGTGGATAGCATTCTAGATGCTCAGTTAACTTTAGAGAATCTAAAATCCAGGTTAATTGGCCATGCTAAAGTCGTCACAGCATTGAAGGACGCACTGATCAGAGCAAGAATCATCTCCAAGAATGCAGTTGCGCCAGACATTATAGGAATTCAGACATCTATCGCTATGTACGATGCTCATCTGAAGAAACCTGGCAGCCAGAATTGATTCTCTCTCTCTCTCTCTTTTTCTTCTTCTCTCCTTATGCACTTCTGTTTTGTGCAAAGTGCATGCAATTTTGAAAAATGTAATTACATGTACATATTTCAGAAAAATATCTAAAAGTCAAAGATGAGTCATCTTTGACCGAGATATTTTGTATATTTTATTATTTTCTCTTTTTGAGGATTTTCTCCCTATATATAGTGGAGACCTCATTTGTAAATAATCTTGGAAAAATTAATAGCAAATACTCTGCTGAAATTGAAGCAACTTTTGAGACTTTGTGCTCAAATTTGTAAATTATATTTTGTTGAATGAATGAGAAGCAGGTTATTTCAGACTTTGTGTTGAGATTGTCTGTGTTATTTAAGAAATAGTTCTTATGTCCTTTTTCTTGGTAATATCTTATTCATCTGATTTAATAAGCAAAGTGGGTGTGTTTATATTATCTAAGGGCGCTTCTAGAGGGTAGAAGATAGACTTTGTGTTGCTTTTACTTTTGAGATTCAGTTATCTTTTGTAGTTTCAGGTGAAGACTTTATGCTTCACTTTACTCTACGGTTGTATTTGTTCCGAATCGGTGAAAGAAGCTACGAAAGACTTTGTGCTTACGTGAGTGTTTTCATGAACTTTATTACTTTAGGTGATTTTCTGCTCCACGTTAGATGCCATTCTGAAAGAAGAGGAATGTTGTTGGTTGCGTACCAAGATTTTCCCTCTTTTGTTCTTTATACACTACCTCTAAAAAAAGAGAGGTAGATGCTGTTATACCACCCCCATGTGTTATTTTTTGCTTAATTATATATATGCATATAGCGCGTGAGTATCTATAGGGAACCTCCCCTTCATGAGAGGAGAGATTTACTTCATCCAGATCTGGTAAATCCATACTTTTCGTGGTGTAAATCTCTTTATGCTGTGGCTGATATACCCATTTTGTCATCAGTTAGTTGACGACAAAATATTCACCCAACAGTTTTTTGGCGACTCCGCTGGGGACCTAAGAATGTGCAGTCTGAAACCTCAAGTTTCAAATTGAAGCAGTCCCTACTCTTATCCATTGCTTAGTCTGGCGACTCCGTTCCATGTCTTACTCATTATCATTATAGCCTTACCATTTACCTCTGTTACATTATCTGGTCTGCAAAATCAAAACCGCTAGAATACGAATGTGCATTTTGAAGCCCCAAGCTTCAACTTGAAATAGTTTCGGTCCTATTTTTATTTTAAAATTTGGCAACTTCACGCTACACAAGAAGCCATAGATCTAAGGGTGTTGTTGACCCTGTGTTTGAGTTGGCACAACAGAGTAATTTTGATCTATTTCTTCTATCAGCTTCTCTTCAACGGTCTAGGAGTTTTCCTTCTAGCCTCGTCAGGTCACCAACGCAAGGTAAAACTTTTTTTCCTGCTATTAATCACCGCCTGCTTATAAACACTCCACCAAGGTTTGTTATCCCACCATTTAATCGTCTTAACATTATGGCTCAAGGCCCGTGGGGTAATTCCTTTGGTCCCCTTAATTTGACTACACCTTTGCATGAACTACCTCGTAGTTCTAGAAAAAAAATTCCTAAGTTTTTTGGTGATGGAAAGGTTCATCTTGACGAACATATTGCTGCTTTCTCCATAGCATGCAGTGTAATTGAGGTAGAATTTGAAGATGTGGCAGTAAGACTTTTTGTAGAGACTTTACAAGGTGCTACTGTGGATTGGTTCTATCACCTACAGGCCAGGTCAGTAACGGACTGAGATACGCTCAAGTCTAAATTCGAAGCTAGGTTTAAATCTGCTAAGGATGCACACACTTTGTTGGCTCAGCTGACACAGTTGAAGAAAGAATCCCAGGAACCCATGAGGGATTTCATAGCTAAATTCAACAAGTTGAGGAACCAAATTCTTACTGTGGCTCAGCCCACGCTGAAAAATCTCAAGTGTTTTTTCATCAATTCGCAACTTTCCAAAGAAAATTTCTTGTTAAGGCGAGCTGGCCCTATGGATCTAACCTTGGCTCAAAGTTTGGCTACCGAGATTGAAGATGATCTTATCCTGGTAGGTAAGATAAGAAAAGACTCTAGTAAAAATAAACTCCCTTCATCTGTCGAAAGTTCTTCAGGTACTACAGATCTTATGGTGCAAAAATTAACGAACCAACTGATAGCTTTGAAGAGGCAAATAGCCCAAGGTACGTCTGCTCCTACCTATCGAGATGTGCCTAGGAGAACATTCCAAAATCAACAATATCAGGGTAATGCTGCCCAAAACCAAGGGCAATCCAATCATCTACCTCCCCATCCAGGGAGATTAGCCATTGAAGCAACACCCGCCAATTCAACGATCGGCTACCTGGAAGCTGAGCACGACAACTCTTTTCAACCACAGTTAGATCAACAAGAAAATGCTAATCTCTTTGACGAGTAGGAAGAGTAATTAGCTAGCAACTCCAATATCAGTTTCTTGGATTTCCAAGATGAAGCTAGAAGTAAAAGGGAGGATTTGGATGGATCTTACGCTATTTTCACCAGATCTCACAATCAGTCAACTTCATAGACTAACAAAAGAAAGGCAGATGAAGAGCCTCGACCAGCGGTTTCCATTGTTAAACACGGGACTCCATTGCCTCCACAATTAAAAGATCAGGTAACCTATAAAAAATTAAGTACTCCCAATCACCCGATACCTTCCACTTCTTCTACTCAGACCAATGCCACACCTGTTAAAGTCCCTGATGATGGACTCTCTTCCTCTATTGCAAGTTCTTTTCAATTATTTGATATAATTGATCATGCTAGAAGGACTAAAATTCAAATGACAGAGGTTGAATATTTAAGAGCTAACCCATAACAGTTTGATAGGATAGCAGAATATGTGAAAAACAAAGCCGTCCCTGTAGGACAAGACTCCTTGAAAGTTGTTTTTGACCCCCCTAAAGACAAATCGGCCCAAAACAATCTTGTTGTGACTCCCCCTGTCACTCCCAAGAAAATAGAACCTTTCTATGTTTCTCTGCTTATAAATGGCTATAAACTGAGTAATTATATTATAGACTCTGGAGCCTCAGAGAATGTTATGCCAGCAAAAGTGGCAGATTCTCTTAGCCTGACTTTGACCAAAACTTTTGGGAGGTGTTTTTTCATGGAAAATAAGAAAGTTCCTCTCCTTGGTCAAATAAAAGACGCTCAATATGCCTTCACGGCCTTTCCAGAGAAGCAGATAAAAATGACGGTTTTAGTAGCCGATGTTCCGGCATCTTACGACATCCTGCTTGGGCAATTTTTTTATAAAGATGTTGGAGGCGAGCTAAGCATGGACCTATCAAAAGTGAGAATTCCAATTCAAGGCGTCGTGAAGAAGTTGCTTCCTGAAAAAGAGGCCAGGTATGTAGTTACCCGTTCTGCAGCACCTGAAGCTCAAATTTTATTTGAGTTTTCAGGCATGAGCAATTATTTCTTGTCTACAGACGAGATCCATGATGCATCTGATGAAACTCCTACGGGTGATGACTTAGATTTGGTTTCATCTGACGTGAAGGGTAAAGTGCCAAAGCAAAATGAACATGTGAAAAAACCCCTTCCTCAAAACGAAAAAGCTTTTGTGGAAAAAATGACGTCTAATGAGGTATGGACCTTAGAGTTTGATGGCAGCTACTCCTCTACTAGTTCGGGAGTCGAGGTTGTGTTGGTGTCTCTGCGAGAAAATATTACTCCTTTTTCCTACAAATTGCAGTTCAACAATACCAACAACACGGCTAAATATGAATCTTTGTTGCTCAGACTATAGGCCGCCAGAGAAAAGGGCGTTAGAGAACTCCATGCTAAAAGAGATGCTGAGTTGATAGTCTGTCAGGTGAGAAACCTCTATCAGACCAAGAATGAGAGGTTGTGCCACTATCGCAACCTGGTTTGAGATCAGATTGAAAATTTTGACGCCTTCAACATCTCTACCGTTTCGAGGGAATTCAATGACCGAGCGGATGCATTGGCTGTCTCTGCCACCCTCCTAGTTCTTCACCCAAACTTTAGAGGAAATAAGTATACTATCGAGTTGGTTTTTTGACCAAGTGTACCAGATAATGCCGGCCACTGGCAAGTGTTCAACAACGATGATCAAATCATCACCTTCTTGGAACAAAAGGATAGTTTCGAACAACTATGTTTTGAAGGTAGTGAACCCCGAGAGTGTGGGGCAGCCCCTGAGATCCATGCGAACACAAGAGAAGATTTTCTACAGCTCAGGGGGAATAAGATTCCCAAAGGTATGGTTTCCCTAGAGAAGTTGTTTGATAACCATGACAAGTTTGTCAAACAACAACGAACTGATTCAAATTCTTCCCAAGATTTTGATCAAGTCAACTTGGGAACCAAGCGCGATCCTAAGATGGTAAACATTGGGAAATACTGCACTCTCGAGGAAAGGTTTGCGCTTGCTAGTCTACTCCGCCAGTATATAGATGTATTGGCCTATTTCTACGATGATCTGAAATCACTCAGGCTAAATGACATCCGTCACGACATTCTCTTAAAAGCCAACTCTGTACCTTACAAACAAAAATCTAGGCAATATAATCCAAAAATCTCAGGTATTATTTTAGCTGAGATACAAAAGATGCTAGAATCCCAGATAATTTTTTCAATCCATCACTCAACATGGATTGCCAACATAGTACCCGTTAGAAATAAAAATGGTGAAATTCAAATCTGTATAGATTTCAAGAACTTAAATCAGTTGTCTTTAAAAGATAATTACCCTCTCCCCATCATGGATTAAGTTCTGCAGATGGTAATAGGTTCAGAAATGTTATCAATGTTAGACGGTTTTTTAGGGTACAATCAGGTTGAAGTTGGGAAAGTAGATCAGCATAAGACAGTGTTCACCATGCCTTGGAGCACATTCACTTACTGAAGGATGCCTTTTGGTATGATAAATGCAGGTGCCACTTTTCAAAGGGCGATGGATCTTGCTTTCAAAGATGAGATGAGAAAATTTATTGTAGTATACCTGGACAATATTTTCAAAACATCGTTATGAGCATGTTCACCATTTGCAAAAAGTACTAGAACGTTGTCGTCAAAATAGTATCTCTTTAAACCCAAAAAAATCTGTCTTCGGAGTAACTGAAGGGAAACTTCTCGGACACATCGTGTCCTGAAGAGGTATTAGAATTGATTCAAAAAGAGTCAAGTCCATCTAGGAGCTTACTCTGCCTACCAGCAAGACCGCAGTTCACTCTTTCTTTGGAAAGGTGAATTTCCTCAGAAGGTTTATTCTTGAGTTTGCTGAGAAAACCTGTCATATTGTCAACATGATGAAGGGCAATGCTACGTTCAGGTGGACTGTTGAGGGTAAGTCAGCATTCAAAGAGATTAAGGAAGCAATCGCCCGTGCACCAGTCTTGGTCTGTCCAAATTATACTAAAGGTTTCAAAATATATAGTTATGCTTCTGAGCATACACTATCAGCTATTCTGATCCAGCAAAATCCAGAAGGTGCAGAATCTCTTATCTCATTCATGAGTTGTCCACTCAAAGATCACGAGCTAAAATATTCCCTTATGAAGAAGCATGCATATGCCATGGTCAAAGTTGTCAAGCATTTCAGGTTTTATATCCTGAATTTGCACACTAAAGTTTTCATACCAAATACAACATTGAAATCCATTTTGACTCAGCAAGAATTTGGTACGAAGAGAGGTAACTGGATTGCCAAAACTCAAGAGTTTGATCTGGACATCAAACCCACCAATCTCGTACGAGGAAGGGGTCTCTGTCAGTTGATCGCTAACAACATTCCAGACGAAGTAGAAAGTGAAGAAGTAGAGATTGAAGGCGTGCCTACGGTTCTCTTTGTCGCCACTACTGATGAGTGGTATTCTGACATTGCTCATTTTCTGACATATGGTGAGTGTCTCGCTCATCTTTATTTTAAAGAGAAGCGAAATGTTAAATTGAAAGTAGTTGGTTATGTTCTGTGGGATAATGGTCTTTACAAGAGAAACCTGGACGGGGCATTTCTTCGTTGCGTTGACAAAGCTCAACAAGAAATACTCTTAGAATCATTTCACAATTTGGCATGTAGAGGACATTTCTCTGCACCAGTGATGACACACAAAATTTTACGAGCAAGGTACTATTGGCCCACGCTATTCCACGATGCCTACAAGTGGGTGCGTAGGTGTGAATTATGTCAGTAATTCGTTGGAAAGCCTAAACTGTCTGCTTTGGCTCTCAAGTCGGTAGTAATCAAGGAACCATTTCAGCAGTGGGGTATTGATTGCATTGGTGCGGTTAACCCATCTTCAAGTGTCGGGCATGATTATGTCCTCACTGCAACGGATTATTTTACTAAGTGGGTGGAGACCATCTCAACCAAGCACGCTACGTCTGAAGTAGTGTGTAATTTTCTCAAAGAAAATATAATCTCCAAGTTTGGGGTTCCACTCAAAATTGTAACAGATAATGCGACCTATTTTTCCTCATATGAAATTACTCAATTTTGCTTTGGTTATGGGATTACCTTATCCCACACTTCAGACTATTTTCCTCAAGGAAATGGCCAAGCAGAATCGAGTAACAAGAACCTAGTCACGATTATCAAGAAGTTGGTGGACGATAATCAGAAAACATGGCACAAAGCCTTGTATGATGCTTTATGGGCCGACATGATAACACCTAAAAGGGCTATAGGTATGTCACTTTTTCAACTTCTATATGGATTGAATGTAGAAATTCCCATCACCTTTGAACTACCAGCACTCAGATTAACCAAAGCAATTGAAGACTCAACCTTCAAAAGCTCAGTTGACAAACGAATCATGTGTCTAACCGAGCTGAACGAACAACGAGTTATGGTAGTAGACCAAATTATAGAACATCAGAATCGAGTGAAGGCACTTTTTGATAAGAGAGCTAGAGTGCGTGAATTCCAAGTTGGAGATCAAGTCTTGTTATGGGACAAGAGGCGAGAACCAAAAGGGATGCATGGAAAATTTGACTCTTTGTGGAGAGGCCCATTTACCATTCGGCATCTCTGTGGTGAGGCTAGCTTCTTGCTGCAATACCAAGATGGAACGCCGTTTGCACTACCTCACAGCGAACAACATATCAAGCTGTTCAATCTTTGAAGCTCAGATGAGTCTGTTTGTATATATATATATATATATATATATATATATATATATATATATATATATATATATATATATATATATATATATATATAGTTTTCATGTTTGGTCTATTTCTTTCTTTCATTTTTAGCCTGACTCTGTAGCCTAATGGCTTGGATGAAGGCACTTAGAGACTAGTTTCTATTCCCGCTAATCAATTCAATCAGTGAAAGTTCCCTAACAGAAGGCAGCTGTTGTTTTCAAAATCAGCTAAGCTCATTTTTGGGAACAACCCCCTGTAAAACTTGTTCATTTCGTCTTTCGTTTCTCTAAGTTCATTTTTCGAGACGGATTTTGAATTCATTCTCATCTTGGCCTCAGAATGTGAAAGTGGTTACAATCTCATCCTGGCCAAGTTTTCCCTCCCCCAGACTCTCCTTTCAGAGTTAGTCTACTTTTTCTTCTATTTTTGTGCAAGGGCGGCAAAATTTGCCGCCCCTGCACTCTTTTTTTCCTCCCTACCAAGGCGGCAAATTTTGCCACCCTTGCACTTTCCCTGCAAGGGCAGCAAATTTTGCCGCCCCTGCACTCGAGAAACCAAAACATGCAAGGGCGACAAATTTCACCGCCCTTACACGTCTCGATTTTTATGCACATCATTTATTGTCACGCATGGCGAGTGGTTGGGGTCAATTTTCACATCATTTAAACCGGTTTGAGCCTCATTTCTTCTCATTGCTTCCTCCTCTCCTCTTACCTCTTGCACCTGAGCGACCCAGTTGACGATTTGAAGCACAAATTCATGGATTCAACCTCGTGGCACGTGCGATTTCTCAAGTTGGTTTTGATTTTGGCTTTTATTTCTTTTCTTTTCTTGTTTTTTTTTGCTTTAAAATTAGTTAGATGTTGTTTATTTTTCCTCCCTCTCTCCTCCGGCCTGCGTGCTCCCTTTTCACCTTGCTGCGGGCGTGTTTCTTTTCCCTCACACGCGGGTTTCTCCTAAGAGCCCACACGAGCGGCAATTTTCGCCGCCCACGCGTCCTTTCAATTTTTCCTTGCAGGGGCGGCGATTTTCACCGCCCTTGCCCCTTTCTTTCCACCATTGGCAAGGGTGGCAAAATTCACCGCCCTTGCAGACATTCTTTGCAAGGGCGGTGATTTTTGCCGCCCTTTCCTTTTTCTTTTCCCCAGCCTGCAAGGGCGGCAAAATTCGCTGCCTATGCAGCCCGTTACTGCATGGGCGGCGAATTTCACCACCCTTGTACTTTTTATTTTTTGCTGCCCCTACGTCTCTCTCCCAAATTTTCCTAACTCCCAAGAATTTTCTAACCTGTCTTTTTCTTTCCCTTTCTCTCTCATTTTCCGTTCTTTCTTCCACCCAACTTTTTTAAGTGACCTCCAATAACCAAGATCACTTAAATTGTGATTTCCCTCTTTCATCCACTCTCCTCTCATCTATGATCATGACTGCAGCACCTTCAGCGAACTCCTGCACTTCTGCTCCCGTCCGATCAAGATTATCCTCCATGACGAAAGCGTCTCTCAAAAAAGCAAAAACCATGAAGTATAAGTACCAGGGCATCTTCCCACTCACATCAGTCTCCTCGAATGTCGATGACATTCGAGACATTGAGATCGGCCACGTGGACATGGTCGAGTTTCTGGCGTGAACAAAAGCGACAAATCCCAGGACTGGGATAAAGAGGATCGTTGAGAGCAACATCCACTTGGTGGCTGCCTTTCCAGTAGTAGCGCATCATGATGAGTTCGTCCTTCAATACGTGCACTTCTACAACAAAGAGACCAAAATGATCTCAAACGCTAGTAGTAACATGGTGATTCGGTTGGACCCCGAATTTATCGACAAAGTTTTTATGTGCCCTCCAGCCACCGAAGTAACCCAAATCGACTTCGGGAACACATAGAAGGAGTATGATAAAGACCTTGAGAGGGCAAAGAAAGTTATAAACTAAAAGTGACTGAAGACCCCCAAGACCAGCCTCTCCAAATGGCCAAAGAACTTTCTGAAGAGCGATTTTGTCGAGGAAGTTGGTGACTTGATCACCCTTCTCAACAAAGTACAGGGTCTCCCATCTTCTTCACAGTTTCATGAATGGATGTATCCATTCATCAAGATCATTCTCCAGGGCAAGCAAACCATCTTTTAGAGAGAGCAAATCAGCAATGCTCTCTATGAATAGTTAACCAGGGTACAGACTTCCTTCAAGTTCTACATGACTTCGTACCTGGTTTACATAGCTACTGCCATGCGGTCTTTCTTGGGATTAACTACATCAGGAGATAGAAAGACCACCCTGATTTACTCATATTATCCTCAGCTAACGCTCTAAGGGTCAACACGTCATTTAAAAAGAGTAAATGATGCCTTCTTTGTCGTGTTTTTGTGTCTCTTCGATCCTCAGCTTGAGTAGAAGAGAATATCAGACGAGGCCTGGGCAGTGGTAAATGATTATGGCTGTATGTTCCTCCAGTTCCCCACATTTTATTATCTTCGGGTCAACTTTTACCAAGGCTACCCCTACATGCTTCCCAAGTTCCCTTCAGATAAATTAGTTTTAATGGAACTTTGCCGATAATTGGTTGTCGTGCATACTAAACAGATGGAACTTAAGAGACCTGGTTTCAAGTTTTCAATCTAAATTGGCAGGTTTTCAGTTGCTACATCGACCAAAGCCAAGGTCATGAAAACCAAAATACAGATAGTTACTATCAAGCCATTTAAAAGACAAGAAAAATTTGACTACATGGGAGTCAAGGAGAAGATCAAAAAGAAAACTCAGTCCCATGAACCAATGATTGAAGATATTTGGGTAGACCTGAGGATGGTTGAAGAAATTAGGAAAATGGACTATTGCAAGTTGACACTAGAGCAAATTGAATATCTCGGGCTTGCAGAGATCCCCTCTGGTCTAATCGATGATGGAAACATCATAAATGGTAGGTATCTGACAGAAAAGGTTGCTGGTCCCCTCTCCCTCCAATTTAGTGGTCACAGAAGGAGCTGACTTCTCTGAGAAAAAGATTCGAACCAATATTGGCTAACACCAATGATTGGTTAGCAGCCAAAGGGATCACCCTGAAGGAATTTATTACAGGATTAGAGGCTAAATACCAGGCAAAATTGAAGAGGAAAGCAGAGAACTAAACCAAAAACAAAGGTGATGTCCCTTCTCCTTCTAGGCCTCACAAGCCTAGGATCATCTTTGTATCCAAGAAATCAAAGACTGCACAAGGGCCAGAAGTAACAACAAAAGGAACCATAGAACAGAGTCCTCAGGCACAGGCAGCTCAGCCCATAGAGATAGATGATCAGCCGTCAGGGAAACCAAGTGCTGGGTCTCCACTCTCACAAGAACAAGCGCAGCCGAGCAAGAGCATATCTTCTTCTCCCCCTCAATCTCTTGTGGTTCCCTCTTCTCCCATATCTCCTATCAGTGTTTCCTCCTCTGGAGCTGCTTCTCCTTCTAGAGTTGTATTTGGTGATCCTCAGGGTCCTTCTAATAGTTCCCCTCGCTCTTCTGGATCCATTCCAAGTCTATCGTCTCCTTTTTTCAACTTGCCAGCAAGCCCTGCACCTGAGCCAGAATCAGTAGTTGGTGCAGTTTTGCCAGTTATTCTAACTGCAACTACTATCACCACTAGCAGTGTGGAAGTTGCTACAGTAACACCAACAGAGACAACCATTGCCACAACAGGTACTTCTCTCCCACCTTGGATGTCTGCTTTCATGCCAAAAAGAAAGAAGATGGCCATCTCTCCAGATGAGTTTGACTTTGGCAAGATAGTGCCGGTGAAAGCAAAGGCTCCGAAGAGGCCAAAAATCCTCTCCAAATTAGTCGAAGAAAAGGGAATTTTTTTTTGAAAATTGCCAAGCTTCCACAGGATGCAACCCTTGAGGGTTTCGAGATGAACAGCTATTCCATCTCTCATGTTGAACTTGACAAAGTTACTCACGAAGGTGTGAAAAACGATCTTCAGTCGGCTATGGACATCATGGTCCAAAAATTTGACAGAGAGAAGGAGATGAAGGATTATTACAAGGCCAAAGCAGAGCAACTAATGGTAGTAATAAAAAGGTTCACTCTTCCTTTTGAAGCAACAACTCCAAAGGCCTTCTCTGTGGATGACTCAGTCATTCAAAAAGCAAAAAAGACTTATTTGAAAGGAAAAGTCCTGGAGGACTATATCAAAAAGATTCATACTCAGGGAGTTTCTCTACTTACAGAAGTAGAAGAAAAGATAGGAAAAATGAAGAAGGTAAAAGCACAGGTAGATGACTTTGTGTCCCTCATTTCTCAAGAGATTGACAGCTTAGAGAAAGATCTCGGCAGATGAAAAGAAATGAAAAATCTCAAGAAGAGCACCCTGATGTCTATCAGTGTCATCTCCAACAAGGACTCCTATGTTGAGATCAAGGAATCACTGGTCTTCAGAATCCAGGTACTCAAGGACTTAATTGATGATCTTAAAGCTTTCAAAGAAGCTAGTGAGAAGAGTGACTTGAGCCTACTAAATAAATTAGAAGAGCGGCCATGCGACTTAACCTCTAAGGACAATCAGTTCCTTTCGATAGAAGAGATGATTCAGAGTTTTAAGGAAATGATTCGGAGAGATTTTGAAGAAAAATCCTTCTCAATGTCTTCGGTGGACAGCATTCTAGATGCTCAGTTAACTTTAGAGAATCTGAAATCCAGGTTAACTAGCCACGCTAAAGTCGTCATAGCATTGAAGGACGCACTGATCAGAGCAAGAACCGTCTCCAAAAATGCAGTTGCACCAGACATCATAGGAATTCAGGCATCTATCGCCATGTACGATGCTCATCTAAAGAAACCTGGTGGCCATAACTGATTCTCTCTCTCTCTCTTTTCTTTCTTCTTCTCTCCTTATGCACTTTTGTTTTGTGCAAAGTGCATGCAATTTTGAAAAATGTAATTACATGTAAATATTTCGGAAAAATATCTAAAAGTCAAAGATGAGTCATCTTTGACCGAGATATTTTGTATATTTTATTATTTTCTCTTTTTGAAGATTTTCTCCCCATATATAGTGGAGACCTCATTTGTAAATGATCTTGGAAAAATTAATAGCAAATACTCTGTTGAAATTGAAGCAACTTTTGAGACTTTGTGCTCAAATTTGTAAATCATATTTTGTTGAATGAATGAGAAGCAGGTTATTTCAGACTTTGTGTTGAGATTGTCTGTGTTATTTAGGAAATAGTTCTTATGTCCTTTTTCCTGGTAATATCTTATTCATCTGATTTAATAAGCGAAGTGGGTGTGTATATTATCTTAGGGTGCTTCTAGAGGGTAGAAGATAGACTTTGTGCTGCTTTTACTTTTGAGATTTAGTTATCTTTTGTAGTTTCAGGTGAAGACTTTGTGCTTCACTTTACTCTACGGTTGTACTTGTTTCAAATCAGTGAAAGAAGCTACGGAAGACTTTGTGCTTACGTGAGTGTTTTTTTGAACTTTGTTATTTTAGGTGATTTTCTGCTCCACGTTAGATGCCATTCCTAAAAGAAGAGGAATGTTGTTGGCTACGGACCAGGATTTTCCCTCTTTTGTTCTTTATACACTACCTCTGAAAAAAGAGAGGTAGATGCTGTTATACCACTCCCATGTGTTATTTTCTGCTTAATTATATATATGCATATAGCGCATGAGTATCTATAGGGAACCTCCCCTTGATGAGAGGAGAGATTTACTTCATCCAGATCTGGTAAACCCATACTTTTCATGGTGTAAATCTCCCTATGCTGTGGCTGATATACCCATTTTGTCATCAGTTAGTTGACGACAAAATATTCACCCAACGGATATTATATGTGTGTGTGTGTGTACATATTTGTATTATATGACATTATATTAAATATTATTTATTTGTATAAATAGTTTAATATATTATATAATAATAAATTAATAATATTATATATAGAAGGCATAATTATAAATTATAATAATGAATCAATTATTTAAAAAATAAAAATAATTTTGGGGTCAGCATTGTGGTCGACCAACCCCTCATGGGATCCCTGCCACCAAACTCATAAGTACCATCTGCAACCAAGTCATCCTGTTATCCATTATCCTTACAAGTTAATGTGACAACTTTATTAAGGAAAAATAGGTTAATATTATGACATAACACTTTAAAAAAGATGGATAAGTGGAAGGAGGTCGACAACAAGTAGCGTATGAGTGAGCTACTAATTGTTGATGGTTATTAACAACATTTTAAAGGGAACCATTCACACCGCACTATATTACATGAAAGCTTTGGCAATTTATGTGCTTTCCTAATTTTGGATTTGAGAGAGTTTTGTGACTCAATTCATGGCCTAGAAGTTTTGGTGAGAAGATGTTGAATATTTCTAATAATTTTGGACAAATTATGTCCTAGGAATATCTTAACATAAAATGTTGTACATTAATGGAGAGACTGCAAGCTAATTTCAGAGGCTTAACTTCACTCACTCATATGAATGAAAAATGTTGCTCTCAATTTCTAGGTGCAGCAATGGATGACTTGGTTGAGATGAAGAACTTAGTGGTGTTGGAAACCAATGAAACAACTAATGGAGAACCACATTTTACTTGCGGTCTATGAGTCCCAGGGAATACTTACACTTTATATACTTACCCATGGTGACTCCTTGTTTACATGTTTATTTTTGTTTTAATCATTATTGTTATTTTTTAGATCATTATTAGGGAATTAATAGGTCCCCGACCGTTTTAACATAATAAGATTAAAAAAAAAACTTGTCTAGCTTAACATCAAGCAATGTTAAGTCATATAACCATCCAAAGAAGAAAACTAGTTTTAAAAAAACCATACTAGCTACCATGCAATTTTAAAATATATACAAAATATTAAACCCTTACTGTTCAAAATTTATCAAAAAGAACAATCTTTTCAAACTTACTCTAGAATAATAAGTTCCACCATTTTTCCATTACTGGGTAGAAAGATGCCCTTCTCTGAAGCCTACCTAGTGTCCAAAAAATTATCCCTTTGTAAACCCTGAGCCTTCCCCTCTAGAGTAGCTCCATTCAGCACAGGATTCCTATCAATTGTCCCTCCATATGACTTCTTTGCATGGGTGAAGATCAATCATTTCTAAGCATGACCTGATTCCTTCCAAAGTTGTTTTCCTTTCCACCAGGGAGGAGATTTGAATGATCCTTGTGCAACAACTTTACCCAGCCACTTAATTGCCTTTACTCTTTCTACTGACCTCTTAAAAGCCATCCATTCCTCTAACCTAGGAAAGGGTTTTACCATTTCTTCAACATTTAGCAAGAAGATACCCTTTTACTCTGAATTCTCTGACTACATCAAACAAGCTGCATCCACTTCTTTTGCAAAATTCATAAGTGCCAAAAAATGGAATTCTAACTCACAAAATATCGATAGAGGGATAAATCCTAGATAGTCTCTACCTAAAAATGGGAGCATTGGAAACAAACCAAGAGGAAGGGCTTCTAACTCTGATAGAAGCTCCAATCTGTGTTTTGGCCAAATAAAGAACAACATGGCCTAGATTTACTCTATGTCTGACATGATTAAACAAAGATTCATAGTAAAAAACAAGGTTAAATCTGAATTCACCTTGACTCTTTAACTATCCACCAAAATCATTATTCCCAACACTTGTTCAATAGCTTTTGTGACTTCAATCAACAGAATGCAAAACACATTAAACAAATGCGTGCGTGAGGCTAAACCCATAAAGCCCATTTCTCTACTCATAGCTTGACCAAAAGCCAACGACCAACTTGCAGACTCAATACTAAAGTTATCCATCCCTCCAACACTCCAAACACTAAGAATCCAAGCCAAACAATAATACCCAAGAAAGAAACCATCTTGCTATAATATCTCATACTGGGTAATCCTTATCATTAATTGCACATGCTAGAAATATTTGAAGGCCATAATTGGAGTGTAAGGCCTGACCACTCACTCAAGAATTAGAAATCCAACATCGTCAAATCCCAATTCCACATGCTCATGAGGATGTCAACAGGCACATTTGGAGGACAAAAAAACAAAATGGACTTTCTATCCTTTTTTATTATTTTTTCTAAATTCATTTTTTTACTAGAATTTGACAACATATTATAAATTATTTTTAAAAACACATTTTATAATATGAATTTAACAACTATTTATTAATATTTCAAAAAATATCAATAAAACCAATGACAACATTAAAAAGACTTCATCCTATGATTGATCCTTCTGAAAAGGCCCCTGAAGCATCAAACCAAAAAATCAACCAGAAAGACCCACCTAAAAATGCCACTTAAAATTCAATCTGATCAAAATCCCTACAATCTTCCCAAATTTCACTAATATTATCCTTTCTTTCATCCATCCTTTGGTCTATTACCATTTTTTCCAAAAAATCTACCACTTTGTTACTTTCATAGAAGCGGTGTGAACAAGTCCATCCTTCAAAGACTTCTAGTTTGGACTAGATGGTATCTATTATGTTTACAATCCTCCAGGATTTTATTGTATGACTTGACAATGCTTGAATTACCATTTTTGAATCCCCTTCATTTTCCAAAAAAGAGATGCACAATCTATGGCCATTTTAACACCTATTACCAAAGCTTGTGCTTCTGCTTCATTATTTGTACCATCTGGAAGCTTGAGAGAAAGAGATCTTATCAAATAATCATTATAATCTTTAATAACACAACCCACCCTTGAATCTGCGGGGTTGCCTCTACATGCCCTATCAAAGTTTAATTTGAACCAACTTGGTTTAGGTGGGATCCAAATTGCATCCTTTCTATTTTTCTTCATTTTCTTATCTACTATTGACCCCTTAATGGGAGTAATCATTATTCTGATCTATTTAGTCATTATTGCATTGCAGGAATTGGCTTGTGCAAAAATGGAGTGAAGTGCATTATTTGACAGTGTGAATAGATTTTTACATGTCAATGATGATGGACAGGGGGCAGATTGGCAACATTGTGAATTTGCAAGTTGTTGACAATGCACGTCCTATGAGGGGTGTTGAAGGAAGACAATTATTGGGGTATCTTTTTAAAATGAATATGCCAAACTCATCTACTTTCTAACAGTTGGAAGTGACAGGAAGGGCAACAAAACATCTGTGGATGAATCTTAGGTGTCTTCCTACCAATATAAATGCCTCTGGCATAATTACCTTCATTATTCATAAATATGGTTATTTATTATATATTTTTTAGTTTCATAATTAAAGTATTTTACTCAGGGAATTAGTTAAATTATTTTCCTCTAGTTAATAAATAAATAAATAATTGGAGAAAAAATTGCTTATCCAAATTAATAGGAAGAAGTGATTACAATATATACTCGCACAATGGGGACTAATAAATGAGAAGGAAAACTACATACCACACAATAGGGACTAATAAATGAGATGAAAAACTACATAAACATTATGGGTTGGATTATTTTTCCATTAATTTCATGTCTCACTCTAATGCTTTAAATTTTGAACATGTAACATTCATTATTACATTGAAAGCATCTTTTATGATGAAGCCATTGCATTTTCTTGTCTAAACCTTAATTAACATTAAACATGTGGCTCATTTCTATGTAATTAGTCTAAACACATCTTGTGAACTTGTTTAGTGATTATGTGACAGCTTTAAAGTGCTTGGGTGTCATGATATAGATAGGATTAGCTTATGTTTTTGTGTCATATCCCTCAGATCGTACAACTATAAAATGAAAGCATGAGTGTCTCCTTCAACATATTCAAACTAGAGGAGGGATGTGACGTTAACAATGAAATCACCTAAATTATCAGAGTGGTCATTGTGTTCAATAAAACTAGCAATATTGCATACAACAATGTACCATTAATATTGCATTAACATTGCACTTAGGCAGGGACTAAACATTACAATGAACTCTCACAATCTATTATTCATGCCATACTAATGCACCCCAAGGCAATGTGAGAGCGAGAGACCTATTTTTATAAAGTAGGAATGTCTTATAAATATAGAGGTTTGCATTAATGCAAGTGGTTCCCTAAAGTCCACTTTATTGCGAAACTTAGACTTTAGTGCAAGTTGTTATGTGAGTGTTCAACTAAGACTTTAGTACAAGTTGCCAAGTCTAAATAAGAATATTTTCTAAATAAGAAAATAAGAAATCATAAGAAAATTAATTACTCACAAAATAAGCTAAAGGTTTAATTATAAATTTACACTAACAACCCCTTTAAGTGTAACTCAAAGAGTGTGTATAAAAACTAAGGCTAAACCTCTAAAATAGGTCACAACACTAGGCTTGATGAGATATCCATGTACAATGAAATCAAAAGACAGTTTTGAAAAAGAGATGTGTCATATAGATCTCACCCCAAAAGTGTTGACGCAGGAGATTGCACTCGGGGCAAGGAGGCCTAGCTCTTGCCTTCTCCTCGCAACATGAAAAATCTCCTCTCGCCTGTGTCTCTAGATAAGGGCTAGCTCCCTTTGATGCATCATGTTTTTTCCAGCAAGTGCTAACATACATACATACATACATACATACTTACATATATATATATAATAAAAAGGGGGGTGAAAAGGGAGAAAGAGAATGCAGGAAAAACAAGCCTACTCTAAAGAGGTGATGCACCAAAAAACAAGGGTCAACCTTCACACATCCACTCTTAGAACCAGATAAATACAGACATACTCTACACATTTGGCAAAAAGGACCAGGCTGCAAAAGACTAGCAGGGAGGCTTTCATGAAAACACAAGAAACAGAAAATCACTAAGGCACTGTGAAATGTGCACTGTAAGTAACTTCCTCTATTCTGGTCTTCTAAATGTCAGCTCTTCTCCTTTTAGCTGTAGAAATGGTGCCTTGTAAATGACAGGTCTACTGGTGTCGAACCTGTGAGAGCATCAAGAAACAATGACTAGACACAGACAAACACTCAAGGCATACTCTGAAACATCTATCCAAATAGAGGTAAAAAACTACATTTTAGGGCTGTGCCTTTGCAAAAGTGGAAGAATCAACTCCTCTCAAAAATGAGAAGTTACAATAAATAGAATAAAAGGAGAAATAAACTTGGCACTTTTTTGACAAGTTAGCCTGTCGTGTTCCATTGGAAAGAGGAAAACACTGTTGTGTTGTCATCATTCTAGAAGAAGCCTGCTGGAACCATGTTGTATAATCGCCAAATTTGACTTTGGCATTCAAGCTTTAATGTGGAAGCGTGGATCACGCCTCTTTTATGCCAACAAACTGAAATTTGTCCCCTTTTCAAAGCACGGGTCATGTTGCTTGCTGTTTGCGCCCTTTGGGGACTATCAAGCAATAAATTGCCTGCACTTTGCCACTTAGACTACCTTGTCACTTCTCCTTCTCTGTCACTTTGGAATTATCTTCTTCTCAATTTTGTCTCATCTGGTTCATTTGGCCCCTTGGGCGAACATTCTAGCAGGTCACTGCGTTTTGGGCCCCTTCTCTTTTTTCATGTTAGCACTCTTCCAAATTTAAAACCCAACAGCTAAACGGCTTTGTTAAATTTGACGTTCATATGGTCGTCATTGTTTTGAACATCAACGGCTATTTCATTTGATTAAACTTGACGGCCATGCGGACATCATCGGATCCTTCACCAGCTTCAGGCCTTCTTGCCTTGTATTTTCTCGGCACCTTGACTGTGCCTTCGCTTTGTTTCCACAAACAAAAAGTCTGCGAGAATTCTCCGCCTGGCCTTTGCTTTGACTAGAAGCGCGCCTGAAACACTCAAACCAGGCCATGAACCAAACATATACTAGGCCCAAACTGAGCATGAACTTGAAGATGGCTGGCATTAAGACAGGAGGGGAGAAGTTGATCGAGATTTTCCCTGTGGGCAAAATTGGTCAACAAATTGGCGACTTATAGGGGAAGCATGCCTGTCGTGCTTATAACTCAGTTGCCTAAAAATCCATTGGGCGTAGAGTCAGGTGCAGCTATGAAAGAATTAGCAATAGCCCCAAAAATATGAGAATCAAACACAAAGCCTTTATCGCACACGCAAAGGGAAACACATAAGGCTAGAAGCACTACTTGTGCAAACTACACTTAGGGAAAGCGGGAAAGAAACTGAAAACAAACTATTATGTACAACGAACTAGGAAAATTCACCTCCCTCCTGGATCAAAGGGAAAATTTCTTAAGTCCCCTTCCTGGAAAGAAGACTTATGGTGGCAGGCAAGTAGCTAAATAAAAAAGAGAATTGGTGACTTGCTCTTCTTGCCTGTCACCTGCATTGGCTGGAATCTGTGTGGATCAGATTCAAACATGCTTCCAACATATATGTACTCTATTTGTCCTTGGAACCCTATTGAATGCTGGTCCTTCATATTGGTGCTCTTCACCAAGAAATCAATGGCTATTGGCTTATCACTGCTAGCCCTTTGACATGTACATTCCCTCTGCAATGCATCATGGTTTGACCCATTTCCTTCTGCTTCATTGCAGGCTCTGTCAGACTCATCCTCTGCTTCCTTTTGGCCTTCTTAAAGAAGGGTGACTGTGGTGATGTTTGAAATGGACTCACAAAATAATTGCTCATCCCACATAACGTCACCTCTCTATTTAAAACTCTCTTCTTCAAAGCATTCCTCCAAGAAGACATGTCTCTCCTTTCCCTCCTCAAAAATCAGGTCCTCTAGATGTTCAAAAATATCCTCCTGATTTTCCTCCAACTCAGGCTCTTCAATATAGTCGACCTCATCATCAAAATAGCAAGGAAGTTCATCAAACAAAGGAGAAATGAGCTTACCATGCATTTGTTCCTCTTCAAATTGCTGGAACATCTGCATATATGCAAGACCTGCATCTTCTCCATTACTGATGAGGTCTTCACAAGGAGCATCAATGATGATTTCTTCTTTGTTGTCGTTCATGGCAGCTTCTTGAAAGATTGCAGATTGGATCTTCTGCTCCTCACTTGCCTCCTGCAGAAAAGGTTCTTCCTTGAGAAGGGGTAAAGTGGCAAAAACATGTGGAAGAGGAGGTAGTCCTTGAGTTAGAATCGAATGATTCTCCCCTCTCCACTTGATCAACACTTCATCAATATCAGGCACAGCCTGATAACTCTCTTGGAAATGTGTAGGTGGGGTGTGTTCAGGCATGGAATGTGCTGTTTGGTCTGAACCATCCACCACACATTGGCTGAGGAATTTCTCTTTGGATTCCAACTCTACTATTCTCTTGGCCAGATCTTCTTGGAAAAGCTTTTCCTGGAGGCTGCCAGTATCATCATAAGCAGGCACAGCTTTAGCTTCTTTAAGGCTTTGAGAAAAACCTTGCTCTTCTTCTTTTTTGCCCCATGATTTTACTGTTTCTCCCCAGTTTAGGATCTCTGAATTAGAATTTTGCTCCTGCGAATAGGTAGTAACTTTGTTTTCTCCAAGGCCCTGGGGCTCCTCCACAAGGTCCAGAAGTTTTGACTCTCTTTCAAGAAGTAGCTTCATCCTAGCCTCTAAATCTTCAATTTGTTTGGCTAGGTTGTCCTGAAAGAGTCTTTCTTGGAGGTCACCCACATGATCCTCTCCAAAGCTCAGAGCTGGTTCTTGGCATTCCTTCCTCCAACTCAAAATCTGCTCATTATGCTGAAGGACTTGGAGAGGCTGGGAAATGCAAGGAAGAGATTGTTGGTGCATTGGAGGAGACTTTAGAGGAGGGACGTGCTAGCTGGTGGTATTTTCCCTAATGGGAGATTGTTCTGATATCATCTGATGTTAGAAAGTCAGGCACACGGGATTGGCAGCAGGTATATTTGATAAGTTGGAGTGAGCAAGTGCAATGTGATAGAAAGGATTTGGTGCAAAAGAGGGGGCTTTTTTTAGAATATGAGGGGGCTGACAAGGCTGGCTACCTTGAAAAGATGGATTTCTCCATTTTGTTACCTTCTCTTCCATGGATTGCAAGGCTTGTGCTTGCCTAAACAAACACTCCTCTTTATACATCAGCTCCTATTGATATTTGTACTGCTCCTCCTCTCTATTGATCTCCATCATCTGCCTCTCAAACTCCAGCGCCACCTCCCTTATAGTTGCAGGGCAACTAGGAGAGCTACTTGAGGGGATTGCATAAAGAGGCTAAGTCTGATCATGGTAATATGAAGGAATATAAGGCCCATGATTTTGGGCAAAGGGATTATACATAAAGAAATTAGATTTTTGATGGCACCAGGCTGCTTAACCAACAAATTTAACTCAGAGTCGCCATTAGTGTTAATGCAAAAGCCTCCAAAGGCTGGTCAGTTGAAGAAAACACCAAAAATTCTTCAACTCTTTTGGACAAAACCTGTTCCAATTGGTCCCATTGGGCGTGCCAAAACTGTTGATGCAGGAGATTGCACCTGGGGTAAGGAGGCCTAGCTCTTGCCTTCTCTTCGTAACATGGAAACTCTCCTCTCACCTGTGGGACCAGCGAAGCTGGAGGAGAGAGTCTCTAGATAAGGGCTAGCTCCCTTTGATGCATCATGTCTTTTCTAGCAAGTGCTAACATACATACATACATATACATACATACATACATACATATATATATATATATATATATATATATATATATATATATATATATAATAAAAAGGGGGGTGAAAAGGGAGAAAGAGAATGCAGGAAAAACAAGCCTACTCTAAAGAGGTGATGCACCAAAAAATAAGGGTCGACCTTCACACATCCACTCTCAAAACCAGACAAATATAGACATACTTTACACATTTGGCAGAAAGGACCAGGCTGTAAAAGACTGGCAGGGAGGCTTTCATGAAAACACAAGAAATAGAAAATCACTGAGGCACTGTGAAATGTGCACTGTAAGTAACTTCCTCTATTTTGGTCTTCTAAATGTCAGCTCTTCTCCTTTCAGCTACAAAAATGGCACCTTGTAAATGACAGGTCTGCTAGTGTCGAACTTGTGAGAGCATCAAGAAACAATGACTGGACATAGATAAACACTCAAGGCATACTCTGAAACATCTATCCAAATGGAGGTAAAAAATTGGATTTTATTTGATTTAGGTGAAATTTTTCCAGGGCTGTGCCTTTGCAAAAGTGGAAGAACCAACTCCTCTCAAAAATGAGAAGTTACAATATATAGAAGAAAAGGAGAAAGAAACTTGGCACTTTTTTGACAAGTTGGCATGTCGCGTTCCATTGGAAAGAGGAAAACACTGTTGTGTTGTCATCATTCTAGAAGAAGCCTGTTGGAACCATGTTGTATAATCGCCAAATTTGACTTTGGCATTTGAGCTTTAATGTGGAAGCGTGGATTGGACCTCTTTTATGCCAACAAATTGAAATTTGTCCCCTTTTCAAAACACGGGTCATGTTGCTTGCTGTTTGTGCCCTTTGGGGACTATCAAGAAATAAATCGCCTGCACTTTGCCACTTAGACTGCCTTGTCACTTCTCCTTGTCTGTCACTTTGGAATTGTCTTCTTCTCAGTTTTGTCTCATCTGGTTCATTTGGCCCCTTGGGCGAACATTCTGGCAGGTCACTGCGTTTCGGGCCCCTTCTCTTTTTTCATGTTAGCGCTCTTCTAGATTTAAAACCCAATGGCTAAACAACTTTGTTAAATTTGATGTTCATGTGGTCGTCATTGCTTTGAACATTAACGGCTATTTCATTTGATTAAACTTGACAGCCATGCAGACATCGTCAGATCCTTCATCGGCTTCGAGCCTTCTTGCCTTGTATTTTCTCGTCACCTTGACTGTGGCTTCGCTTTGTTTCCATGGACAAAAAGTCTATAGGAATTCTCCCACCCAGCCTTTGCTTTAACTAGAAGCATGCCCAAAACACTCGAACCAGTCCATGAACCAAACATATACCATGCCCAAACTAAGCATGAACTTGAAGATGGTTGGCATTAAGACAACAGGGGAGAAGTTGATCGAGATTTTCCCTGTGGGTAAAATTGGTCAACAAAAAGTAGTACAACAATATAAAACATATGTCATAGAATAGTGAGATTCACCTCAATGATCTCACCCAAAAATACAATACACAATAGCTCCCTTAATGTTGAATTGGGTGAGATGGATGAAAAATCTCAAGAACAACATGATGACATGAAAATAAGAAATATACCTCAAAGATCTCACTGCTGGTGTTGAGAAATCCATCATATGGATCCAAAGAAAACACAAAAGAATCGAACAAATGCTGGGAACATCAAAAATAACTTACTACAAGGAGTAGTCGATCTATCAAATAAGTCATCACAAAATGAGATTTTCTCTAAGAAGGAGCAGTGTTAGGCAATATGAACAATGTGCAAAAGACATCACTGAACAATAGAATAAACATGCCAATAAAGTCCATGCAATGAGTGTTGATGATGCTGCAAGAACCAATCATCAGTTCATCCCAAATGAACATGGATGGTAGAAGAAAAAATTGTAATTGATTCAGTGCATTGTGTACAAACAATGCATGCAATGAAATATTTGGATCAGATTTAGGACTCTCATACCTAAGTGAGCCTCATGATGTGTTAGGAATCTTATGCCTAACAAAATAAAGCTCAAGTCTATTGTTCTTGAATGAAGGGTAAGCCCTCATAAGCCTTACAAATATAAGCTCACATCCCACATGCCTACGTGAAGAGCTAAGGCGCTCATAACTGAAAAAATGTGAAGATGACTTAAGGCTCTCATGCCTAACAAAATATGAAGATGACTTAGGGCTCTCATGCCTGAGTATAATATCTCATGATTGCATGATTATAATAAAGTTGTGTCGCTCAATATCCTATATAAGTGTAGAGCAAACAAAAACTAGTGCAGAGAAGCTACAAAATGGTCCAAAAGAAGTGGAAACACTTTTTTATGGGCAATGCCATGGAGAATAATCCAGCTAACAGGGTAAATGGACAATGCAATTCCCTATTCATGCTTTCCAATATGTCCACCAAAATAATGCATGGTAAAAAGAATATAAGAAACAAAACCAGTGGTGTGTTTCTCAAAGGAGGCAATCACATCAACATTGTGATCAATAGAAGTGTGAGTTGTGACAAAGGCAGCTATAGGTGTAGTGAGATCACAATATGCCTCAATGTCTAAAAGATCACAATCTAAGAAAACATCTAATGATGTGAGCTAGAATCAGAAGTAGGTATTGAATGTGGAACAAGTGTACTAGATGTGGGTTCCACATGATCAATGTTGTTGCAAGAGTGCAACATTGACTTGAAAAATGTGAACGAGTGAGTTGTGTGCTATAAGTTTTGTAAAGATGAGTGTGTTTGTGCTTTGAGGGCCTTTTTTCTTCTACAAACTAAATAATATCTCCCCGTGGCATAGAAATCTCAGAGAAGAGCATATCACTCTTAGCTTGAAAGTTATTGTTTACTTGCATTAGTGAATTTACATTAAGACACGAAACCATTACAAGCACCAGAAGAATGATAAGGCACTAATAAAGGGGCCTTGAAGGAGATGTGGCACAAACCAAAATTGTACCAATATATAAATGTCTAAATCCAAGGATAGGGCGTGAACTACAAGCACACAAAAAAATGTACAAAGAACAATACTTAAAGAGTTTTATAAGCAAGAGTTTTATTCCATTTTTTCTGGCACTTTGTAAAAAGTGCGATGAAAAAATAATGCCCCCCAATTACTTATAATGATGCAATTTTTAAAAAAATCATCGTGTTAAAAATTGAATTGAAAATGGGAAAAAAAATCAATTTATATACACTATGTCTCAGTTGTAATTACAAATCTAAATTTTAGGAAAAAAACATGCACTTTCAAAAGAACACCTAAAAAATATCGTAAGTGTAGAGAAAACTGCCAATAAAATTTAGTGATGTTCAATAGTAAAGAAGGCCTCTAAAAATATTTAAAAAATACTTTAAAACAAAATAACAATAAAATGAATAAATTACACATAAAAGGTTAGAACCAACATTGCAAAGCAAAACAAATCACCTCCTAACTTCAATTGGAGCTCAAAATATAAATAAAAAAAACATAGGTTTGTCTTAAAAACACTTAACAGAGAGGGTCCATCAAAATGTAAACATGCAAGTATGAAGGCCAAAATTTCCAAGAGAAAAAAAAATATTTATTTCTATTAAAAAAATTTATTATCTATCACACCGATCCCCACCCACCACTTTTTGTCAAGAAAAAAATGTCACACCCTTTGAAATGCTCCATAGTGTAAGATTAGATGCAAAGTCCATTGGGCATGGAGATTGAGGCAATGTATCAGGGAGAGTTCAGGTTAGGGAGCGGGCGGAGTAGCAACGATGGGGAGTAGAGGCAACACGTTGGTTAGGGCAAGGAGGAGAGACATGGGTGGTTAGGGAGGATAGGCCGTGAGGCAGAAGGGAGTGGGAAGTGTGGGGCTTCAATTATTTATTTTTTAAACAATAAAAAATTATATATATATATATTGAAATTAATAAAGAAACTTTTTCAAAAGCTCCCCTTTTAAAAACTATTTAAAATTATTTTACCTATGATTTGTTAGAATTGAAAATTAGGAGCACGATAGGGGGTTTTTTCTACAAATCAAGAGCATATCACTAAAATTGTTGCTCTAGACACATCCATATGGTCAAATTTTGAGAAAAAAATCATGGATTCTCTATAAATTGATCAACAACTTGTACACTACTTATGCAAATCTAGAGCTACAACTATCCATTTAAAAAAAAAGTGGTAAACCACTTTTTGTATTTGCTATAGACACGCCAATGAGGTCTGATCTACTCCAAACTACAAAAAAAATGTAATCTCCAAATCATAGAACTACCACAAGGAAGCCATCAAGGGAACAACTTGCAACTCACAACAAGTTTACAATCGACCTAAGGGTTTTGGACCCTTTGGATGCAATGACAAAAACATAATCTCTACAAAATGTACCTAAAGTATACTTCCCTTGAAAACATGCCTAAAATGATAAAGCTAAAATAAGACTCTCTTTTTGATACCTCGTTAGATTTCTAGACTAGCTAGGATAAAACATATTAGTTTTAGATATAGCTCACATCAAGCAAAGAAAGAGACACGAAGATTGGATAAAATAATGTACCACTAATATTACATTAACAATGCACTAAATTAGAGACCGAACAATACAATGAGCTCTCATATTCTATTCTCCATACCACACCAATGCACACCAAGATAATGTGAGAGTGAAAGAGAGCCTTATTTTCATAACGTAGGGTGGTTACATTAATGCATGTGGTTAATGCAATATTAGTTGTACACTATTGTATCCAATATCTATGTCTCTTTCTTTACTTGATGTGAGCAATTTCTAAAGTTAATATGGTTGATCATGGCCCTAAACTGGAATTCTAATATAAGCTGAGTTTGTCTCCTTGTCCCCAACAGTCGTCACCTCCCCATGGGGGTGACATTTTAAACTAATTTGGGCACAATGGTGGTAGTGGTTAGGGGGGTTCCTCCCTAAGGAAAATTTCCTTCCTTGACTCTTGCTATCTCCCCCTCAAATGAGGGAGAGTCTTTTCGTGACACTAAAGATCCTCCAGGTATCAGTGGCTAGGTAGGGAAGCTAAAGAGTTATGCTCTTCCCCTCTAGTTGCCATTTTTGTTGTTACTACCTAATGGCCTTGGGCTTTGTGTTTTTTTATTTTGTTTTGGGTTTTTTTTTGGTCAAATAATATTTATGGATTTTGCAATACAATGCATTTTTTAATGTTGTGATTTGACTACTCTCTCATGCTTGCCTTGATGTGTAATTTGTATTCTAGGTTGACTTTTCTACCTTTTTTTTTGTACAATCAATGTTGTATTTTATACTATGTTATTAATAAAAATGTGCTTTTCAATCAAAAGATATAAGACACAATTAAAAATTTATACCAACGACATTAACCTAAAAAATAATATAAAACTAAATAATTTGTAACCCCAAAAGGGTCTTGTGTTAGTTGAACAGTTTCTCCAACTTTTACTACTATACATAGATGGTGAGTTCATGTGCATAGAAATTATCTACCCCACTTCTTAAAATTTACAGATAGTTGAATATAAGATTTGATTTTGGATGTTGATGTTGGAATTGATTTGGATGGACTTGGAAGTTGCACTTGATTTAAATTTTTGACTTGATTTCAGATGTTTGACTTAGTCCAAGTTGGATGTTTGAATTTGGAATTAGATGTTTGACTTTGATTGTGATTTGAATTGGTTAAAATTGACTTGATTTGACTTTGGATGTTTGACTTACTCCAATTTGGACATTCATCTTTGATTTGTTTAAATTGGTAAAAGTTGGCTTGATTTGACTTTGATTTTTTGATGTTTGGATTTGATTTTGTTTGACTTGGTCAAAGTTGACCAGATTTGACTTTAGATTTTTTTGACTTGGAAAAAGTTGACCTAATTTTAATTTGGATGCTTGAATTTAAATTTTGGATGTTTGGATATGATTTTTTACTTGTTTTGACTTGACAAAGTTGACTTGATTTGACTTGAAACTAGTTGCGTACAAAGATCAATCAAGAACACATAAACAATGCAAACCTATGCTAGTAATTATGGTGGTGCAATTGATATGCAGCCCATGTATCTACCTCATAAGAAGTAGGACCAGGTTAATATCTTAACCTTCACTTCAAGCAATATGTCGTGAGTATCTTGGGGGAGATTGGTTTCCTTACATTACAAACTATTTGTGGTTGATCGGTCTTAAACTAGGATAAACAAGATAATCTAGGGGCATCTTCAATATACCTTTCGATATGTGAAGCCCAAATCCAAGGAAGATGATGATTAATGTGTTGCACAAGAGGGTTTAGTCACTTTATTCTCAATCTATTTGCATGATTTTAGTTGAGTGTTACTAGAAAATTGAACCTTGATGGGTTTCACTTGGGATTTGGGTATTGAAGCATGAAAGCCACTCACTTCATGACATGCTTAAAACAAGACATTGCTTGACCAATAGTGACAACTTCTCCCTCAATTTCTATGCCCAACCAGAACATGGGGTTGATCCTAATGTTAGGGGATTAAATCCTAGTCGTCGAACCCTAAATACTTGTATTTGGCAATCAAATCCAAGTCACACAACTAAAATAAAATAGACACATGCTATTCATGGTTCCTAAGATTACCTTGCAGTGTGAGAGAAGAACATACCTAGTGCTTGCCTATGGATTAAAATAATTTATCTAGGCCATTTTTTATTCCCAATGTCACCTTGCAGCATGAGGGAATAACATACACAATGTTAAATCTCAAAAACACATGCTCAAAATGAAAGCAAAATCAATAAGTTTTAAGAATAAATCAAAATATGTGATCAATTTTTAAATCCAAAATGAAATGTGAGTGTTAGTTTAATTGATTTTTTTGACAAGCAGAACCTGTAAAAGTTTATTATTAGTTTGGTGGAATATCTTTGGCAAGCATAAAATTCTACAAAACCTGCTAAAAGATGCAAATTGTTAGCACACAGGAAATTATTCCAATACATAGGGTGATTCTACTGTTACACAAGGTAATTTTGTCGATTAACAAAATATAGAAAAAATTGTTGCAATATCGCTAATAGATAGGGTGATCCCATTGTTACACAAGGTAATACATTCGATTAATAGAACACAAAAAATAGAATTCCACAATCATGTTAATAGACATGGTGATCTTGTTGTTACATAGGGAAGTCTTGTCGATTAACAGAATATAAAAAATTATTGCAATCCCAATAATAGATAAGGTGACCTCATTATTACATATATCAACCCTATCGATTAATAAAACACAAAAAATAGGATTCAGACAATGATCACGTTGTTACACAGGGCAATCCTGTCAATCTTGGGGATAATAATGTTAATGCACAAGGCAATCCCACTAAACCCATGTAAACATAATTTTTGCAAATTTTGGCAAATTTTTGATGATTTTTTTCTCAAAACAACTTGAAATTGTTTGATAAACAAGCTAGGGTGACTTTAAAGATGATTTTGGGGTGTGACATCCCACTGGGTGTGCCAAAATGTGTACACGACAAAAGATTAGTAACAAGTTAGCAAATCATTAGATAATCAAAACCAAATGCACAAATGAAATTGTTAGCTAAACGACAAAACATATAGCTTCATATTGATCTAAAAGGAATGAAATCAAATTAGACAATTTATATACCTTCACTTACCCTCTTGTCAATATGATTTTTCTCTGGATGTGATGAGTATGTATTTGCAAGCTTCATCCATGGCGTGTATACAAATCGATAGTGTAAATCCCTATAAAGATGATGTTCTTGATTGGATGATCATTGATTGATTGAAGCTCTTGATAAATAAAGTGGTAGTGCTTTGTTGCATAGAAGATTTTTTTAACAATGGAGAAGAAGCCCTCTATTTATAGATTTTGTGAATTGATTTAAACCATTGGATGAAGATCAAAATCAAGGGTCGAAGATGAGCCCTCCTCCTAAATGAGTGGTATTGAGTATGTAAGAAATCCACTTATGAAAGTTTGGAGTCTATAAGAGATTACATTCAAGAACATTTGGAGTGTATAAGAGCATGTCATAGCCTATGATTGCATTAGAATTTTCTCCTAGACCTTCCCTGCACACTTTTTTCTTTGCATTGAATTTGTCTTGGAAAATGGACTTTGACATTAGATTTGGTGCAAGATTTATGATTTTTAAATTGACAAGTGGATTTGGATGACATTATGGATTTAAGATGGGAAATAAGATTTTTTGATCTATGAAAAATATAAAATGTGCCCATATTATCTTATCAACTAATTAACATGAATAATTAGAGATCAATCCATATTTTATATTGGTGGTATGGAGGAAAGTTAATTATATAATTGACTCAATACATTAATTGACTAGGATTGATATTAAATGATGGTGGGTAGATCGGGGATGCGTTGGATGAAATGAATGATATGATACAATTTGTTAGTGTGATGTGTCATCATGATTTGGAATAAAAATGATAATTAGATTGATGATCTTGGATGATAGAGGAAATTAAGGTTTGGTTGATCGATGACACGAAATAGTTAAAATTGACACGAAGTGTTTGATTTTAGGCGTCTACAATTATTTACATGTTATAATAGGGATTATGAATTAGACTCATTAATTAGTTTCATTAAACTATAGTATTTAATGATGGCTATTATTCACCATAATAATGTTTTTTTTTTCAAATGGGAGCCATGATCATATTTGTATTTTTAAGCCATAAAATACAATTAATTTTATCTAGTAAACCATATGAAATACAAGGTAAAATTTTGGATAGACCATAAAAAAATCTAAAGAATTATAATAAATATATAGATTATCTTTAATGTTTTTTTAATTCCATAATAAACTATACTAACATAAATGAGAAGCAATGTTGAATTATTGATGTGTGTCATGTTCCCATATGTTGTGAAATCCACCTTAGGTAGTGTTGTTACTAAGGTGTGATTTAATATGTGCACAACTCTGTTTAATTCACATTTAATGTTGGTTGTAATCCTCACATGTGCAAGAAGTTTAGGTGTATTTTAAGGAACGATCCCACCTTTCACTCCACAAGTAACAAACTTTCATTCATCTCTTGATTTTATTATATAAGGAACCTTTGTGCCCTTGTGGAAAGAATTGGTTTTATATTTATCTCCTGAGTTGGTGGAGATGTAGTCTTTTACAGATTCTTGTTTTGGTCCAACCATTGTTGGTTGCACATATACATTGTAAATTATGTTTAATTGTTACAATGTCTTTTATTGGTGAATATATCTTTCTTTATTTTGAGTACATATATGTGAATGATTGCATTATGTAGTTTTCCTGGACTCTCCTACCCAACTCACTAATAAAAGATATTGTATCAACTAAATAAAATATACAAAGTATATGTGCAACCAGTAATGGTTGCACTAGATTAAGACTCTCTAAAAGACTATTCTCCACCAGCGTAGGAAATGACTCTACACTCCAATCTTTTTACAAGGATGCAAAGGTTCATTATATAGGAAAAACAAGAGGTGAGTGGGAGATTGTTATAGGTGGAGTGAAACGTGGGATCATTCTTTAATGTACACCTAACATTCTCACACATGTATGGATAACTTCTAACTTTAAATGTGATGGTGCACACATATTAAATCACATCTTGGTAATAACCCTTTATAAGGTGGACTTCACAATGAGTATAAACATGACACACACCATCCCCTCTAAAGATCAACATAGGTGATGTGATAAAAGAGAAAAAAAACTTATTATATGCACCTACATCCACTTGTTTTAAATATTCTCCTCCTCACTCTTGCCAACTGCCTCAATCATCTTTGGGACCATCTCTGTGCCCGCCATCCTATATATGCAACTGTCACTCTAAGATATGCCATGGGGGTCTAATAATCCCATGCAACTAGGGCAATTCTCACATAGTCTGACCTCGTTAACTCTCTATCTGTTGTAGGTCCCTATTGAGGCCTCTCTCTGTCACTGTGTGAAAATAGGTGCTCCTCTCCTAGTATATTTTGTTACTGATCAAACTGTCATTGAACTCGATCAAGCATATATCTCTCAATGATATAATCACATTGATATGTCAAATAACACTTTATAAACATGAACTACATAACATTTGCATCCTCAGCCCATCCCCACTATATCTATCTATAGGTTATCCAAATAATTTGATCGACCCTCAAACTATCAAATGTTTGCCTGTAAAATCACATATCTTCAGCATTGGCTCTCTGAACTCATAGAATGATATACCAACCAAAAACCATAGGCTCATCTGGCTCCCTATCCCCTTGAGTACTTAGTGGTCTCTTTATTACTATATGCTCCCAACTCTAAATTTTCAATAGCAATGATGACCTAGGCCATTTGCCCCTCTATATGCACCCATGTGTAGCTCCCTATACTAATAGTCCAGTACCATGGGACCCCAGGCAAAAACATGATAATCTTGCACCATGTCGGCCACCACATCTCCTAGCCTGAGGTGAAACTATAAGCTGTTCTTATCCAAAAAAAGTATGCTAATAACAAGAGACATCACAACCAATGTCAGCTTATCAATCGTCTCCTCTCTAAATGCTCTATCATTATCTATCCATGCATCATGTACTCTGATATGTAAACATCCACACAATCTCTGCATAGTGACACTAAGGGTCTGAGATCATCAGTAGATCTGATCACCTTTCATAGGCAGCCAAAAAATCTGTAGCACGTCCTTTAAAGTCATCATCATCTCCTCAATCATAAAATAGAAGGTACTGGTCTCTGAATGCCATCAATCCACTAAGGATGTAATCAATGCTCTATCTATCTGGATCACCAATATTGTTGCAATGTAGTAGAGCCTAGTCATCTCTAAAAACATGTAGTCCATGGGAGTCAATCGATGCATCTCATGAAGAACCAATGGGTGACGTAATCTAGACACCAATACTCCTAAGTACTCCTGCACCAATGAACATCTTATTAATTTATCACACTCTATCCATCCACCCCATTGCATCTATTCTCTCCATTTAATCACATGTATTTATCCTACCCATGTCAGGGAAACCCAGGAACAATAAACATGCTCCGATCCCTCCTGAGTCAGGATCTTGCTCTACCAATTAGAACACATGTGATTACTTCTTGTATTAGCAACTAAACACGGAATTATACCAGAATCAATAAGTAACTAGAAATATGAAACAACACAGGAATATGAGAGACAATACACAATTGTATTAATAATCACTCAGAAGAATATACAATAAGGAAGATGCCACTTCTTCCTCCACCTCAAAGGTTCGCCACACCTCAAGACCTTCTTCCCTCTCTCTCTCAGTCCCAACAATCAACTCCAATACATAATTGATGTTCACCTCTCCAACCAGTCAGTAACACGGTGCCAGTTCACCAAGTACACAATCGTACTCCAAGTAGATCTCCTGCTCTCTGCTGCTACCTGCAAATCACTAGACCTTACTCACCATGTAGACATCTCTACACCTCTGAAGAACCCTTGTCCATGCCTCACCAAGTCCTTATGATTCTTCAACCAGTACCCCAGTGGATCAGCTCCTTGACCTTGCAGACCTTGCAACTCTCCCTGATCATACACACTCAGCACCCCTTTGGAACTAGGAGGAGCTACACTAGCTCTCTCTAAAAGCTCTATAGCTTTCTAGCACACTTTTACAATACAATCATGAGTCCATATATAGATCTCATCCAAACAATAATTAGACAATAATACAATAATTAAATTCGCAACTCTCTGTCTAAGAATAGCTCTAAACATGCAAACACTTGGTTCGTCAACCAACTGCCCATAACATACTCGCATTTCGAACCACAGGTGACCGACGTCGGTCCCTGACTGCCTGGGGGTGCCGACGCCGGCCGATCCATGACCGACGTTGGTTGCCTTCCTGTCTCCCTCCTGCCATCGTCAGTTGTCCTGATTGACGCCGGTGTCTGTGACACTCCGCAACTCTTCTGCAACCTCCATAACTTCCCTGTTTGCATCCTGGTGAAGCTTTTAGCTCCACAACCTAACAATCTCCCACTTGGAGATAAATAGCTGCACTTGTACCTGTATCTGTAGCTCGTCTAATCTGTTTCTTGGTTTGTATCCCTCTTCAAGATCCATCCTGAAGACCAACCACCACGCAACTGTGATGCTATACCTGTCATTCAAGTAACCTGCCATATCCGAACCTACACATCCATGTAGTGAAGAACTTGACCCTGCATAACAAGAATCCCTACTGCTAGTCCCACTGAACTGCCCTCCAGTACTCCTTCCCCAAATTGGCTCCATACTTTCCGACAACCCCCACTGATTTGGAAAACTCAGGCCTACAATAGACCTCATGTGATTTCAAACCCTGTTTCAAGCTAAGCTTGAACTGTCCAACCATTGGTGTGCTTACCGATTATGCATCCTGCATAATGAACCTCGCCAACACCGTCTTCACATCAGCTCCCACTGAAGATAAAATCTCCATGTCTCTTATGCCAAAGAATTTCGCTGCTCCAAATTCTTCATGACACGCCTCTGAACTAACCTTACCTTTTAGCTCAACAAATCCCTGTATGTACAAAACCTGCTAGCAAACCATCCACATACAGTAACTGGATAATGTCGCGACTCATCATCCACCTGGTAAGAATAAAAAACAACACAATAGTTACACTGACATTGACTGAAGCCATGCTTAGTCATCCACCTGTCAAAACCTGTACCACTGTCCTGCATCTTCTTCAAGACCTTATACCTTGGCCTTCTGTCTCTTGTATCCATCCACTCTCTTCTTTAAAATGGGAATCCATCTCTCTCAGTGCTTTCTTCCAACTGACAACTCTACCAACAAATACCTGTTTGGTTCTTCTCCAAGGACTTACTCCTCATCCATGCCAAGCTCCCACTGTATCTGGACTCTACCTGCATTGCCTCTTCACATCCTCTTGGTTCTTGACCATCAGTAAGCAATATAAAGAAGGTGAACAACGAATATGAGGTTCACTTACCCTTTCTGACCTCCACATGAGCATTTGAGACTTGCTGTCCGCCCAATATCCATTCCAGTGACCGATCTCGGCCATCTCCCAGTCTGCTCCCAACCAATGTCGGTTCCCTGCACTGACCCTGACTGCCGACGTCGTCTCCCTGACCGACGCCGGTATCCATTATGCCGACGTCGGTTCCCTCATGACTGACGTCGGTCTTCCTGTTGCCAACGTCGATTATTGTGTGACCGACGCCGGTACCTGTGTTCGTCTGTGAGTGATAACTTTTTACCTGCGAGCTCTCCATGGATCAAAATCCTAATCAAATCAACCCTGCTCTACTCAGAATAAATCAGATCCCTCACCTGATCTCTGTCCGTCATCTCCTCAATGAACACCAAGGCTTTCCAGTTCTTTAGCTTGTCAAAAACATCTGTCTTCCACTTCAAAACCTGCATTCTCCTTCTACATATGTAACCAAGCCTACAAAGCCACATCTCTGTAACAGAAGGTGAATCAGTAATATAAGTAGATAGATAAAGGATACCTACTTTCTTACCACCATCTAATTCAAGTGTATCTGCTATGAGAGTTACAGTATATCTCCCATCACCCAATTTTCCTAAATAAATTAGACTCATCTCCAAGACTGGTACCTACATGACTTCCTTCAACCACTGTGTGTCGTCCATCTGCAATTTCAGCTTCACTTCCCCTTTGCCAATTCTTTAACAAGGCTCACCAACTCCTCTCCCTAGGGCTGCATGGAAAGAGGCAACATAATCTGTTATCCAAGATTCCACTTTATCCAGAACATACTGTGCAACACCACCTGCAACATCTGCTCCTCCCTGTTGATCTGCAACCAACCAACAATCTTTATTTACCTGCTCTTTCTTTCCATCAATCAGACCATTCATGTTATTCAGTTTCTCCATTCGTAGCTTACTTTCTTCTACCATTGCTATACTCCCACTCAATCAGAAACCCCTATGAGCAACCTGTAATCAACAAATACTACCAAATCTGAAACCACCTGTTAGTAACCCAACCAAAAGCTCTGATACCACGTGTCTAGGAAACCCAGGAACAATAAACATGCTCCGATCCCTCCTGAGTCAGGATCTTGCTCTACCAATTAGAACACATGTGATTACTTCTTGTATTAGCAACTAAACACGAAATTATACCAGAATCAATAAGTAACTAGAAATATGAAACAACACAGGAATATGAGAGACAATACACAATTGTATTAATAATCACTCAGAAGAATATACAATAAGGAAGATGCCACTTCTTCCTCCACCTCAAAGGTTCACCACACCTCAAGACCTTCTTCCCTCTCTCTCTCGGTCCCAGCAATCAACTCCAATACAGAATTGATGTTCACCTCTCCAACCAGTCAGTAACACGGTGCCAGTTCACCAAGTACACAACCGTACTCCAAGTAGATCTCCTACTCTCTGCTTCTACCTGCAAATCACTAGACCTTACTCACCATGTAGACATCTCTACACCCCTGAAGAACCCTTGTCCTTGCCTCACCAAGTCCTTATGATTCTTCAACCAGTACCCCGGTGGATCAGCTCCTTGACCTTGCAGACCTTGCAACTCTCCCTGATCATACACACTCAGCACCCCTTTGAAACTAGGAGGAGCTACACTAGCTCTCTCTAAAAGCTCTATAGCTTTCTAGCACACTTTTACAATACAATCATGAGTCCATATATAGATCTCATCCAAACAATAATTAGACAATAATACAATAATTAAATCCGCAGCTCTCAGTCTAAGAATAGCTCTAAACATGCAAACACTTGGTTCGTCAACCAACTGCCCGTAACATACTCACAGCTCGAACCACAGGTGACCGACGTCGGTCCCTGACTGCCTGGGGGTGCTGACGCCGGCCGATCCATGATCGACGTCGGTTGCCTTCCTGTCTCCCTCTTGCCGTCGTCGGTTGTCTTGACTGACGCCGGTGTCTGTGACACTCCGCAACTCTTCTGCAACCTCCATAACTTCTCCTGTTTGCATCCTGGTGAAGCTTTTAGCTCCACAACCTAACAACCCATCCCATCTAACTAGTACATATGTATCTAATCACTAATTTAATCCCCATCTACTCTACTCATTTATCTCATTAATTACAACCCATCCTGCTATACCTAATCACCCATCTAACCAACCTATCTAACTAATCTAACTAACCTTAACCTTTCCTATCTACAAGTCTACCCATCTACCTAACCTAATCCCCCTCATTCCTTTTCTATCCCCTTAAACAACCTTAAACATCCATTTTTATCAATATCGCACATCCCTTTTTACCTTAAATTGTGGCTTAGATAATACCACAGCTCACAAGTCACAGTTTTGTAAAAGCACAAGTCACCGCTTGTGGTTTGCAAAACCACTTATCCCTTCCCATAATTTTGCAATCCCACATATCACTTGATGTGGTATTGCAAAAATGCAGGTCACCCCTTGTGGTTTTACAATATCGCAGCTTACAGCTGCAATATTGTAACTAGGGGTAATGCCCCTAGAGGCGATATTGCCTTCCCTAGTCATAAATGTAATAAATGACCAAAATAAATGCAAAAATGAAAAAAATGACTAGCTAGTCTTCAAGTACTTACCAGTGGTCCTATGTCGCTCGCCCTCTAGTACTCTCAGATTCTCTCTTTGCAGTGTGATGAGTGAGGAAGATGGACCATATTTTTCTCTCCAAAGCTCAAATCAACTATAACCAAAAGTCAAAATGACTCTTTTCACCCCACCCTCTTCTGTTTTACCCCTAATTCACCCTATGTTTTTTACACGCTTCATCCCATTTAACCCCTAATACCTATATTTTCCCATCCAAATCAACTAATTTTGGCACCTAATCCCTTTCTGCATCCCATTATAATCATCCCTAAGTTGTTTTATATCATTTTCCAAGTCTAGGCTCCTATTCCTTGCTCTATGTCCAACATCTCGAGTCATAACTACATCGGCCTGAGGTCTCTTGAGACTATGTAGACAACACTTGGCCACTTTTTTAGTGCCCAAAGATAGCTCTACCACTACTAACGACCAAACTCATCTCGTCCCCTATAGGTCACTCAAATCTTTTAAAACATATTGAGCTAAGGACTTCATATTAAATTTGTCTGCTATCACTACTCACTTGATGAATGTCCTTTATTGGCCCATAGTTATCCCTTGCATATGTCCTTGCTTGGGAGTCATCTCAGCTTGTGGCCTATCTCATCTCTCCATTCCCAGACATTTGTCAACATATCAAGAATTTACGTCTTATCATCTCAGTCAGATTGCCTCTCCTTGGCATTGGTCATTGCTTAGGACTTATCTTCTGAGCCCGAACAACCTTGTCCTATTACAATTTTTCTTGGGGCATCTTATTGTAGCTCAATTATCACTAGGGGCATCCCAACCCCTCATCGTCTTGGTCTTATCCCACCTCGGGGATTTCTTTTCAAGTGGCCATCCAGTTCATTCCTCCTTGCATGTCCCCTCGAGGGGGCATCATGTCCACTAACATCATTTGCTAACTTATCCATAAAATAGTTCTTCTTTTAAAAACCATTACTCCTTCCACTTCGTTCACTCATAATGCCCTTTCAAATAGGGGAAAAATGTATGCACCTAAATTTGCTTGCTCTAATTATTCTATTCACCCTACTAATTTATCATAAACTATAATCCTAGTCAATTAATTAAAATCCTATCTCCTATTAAACATTTCCTACATCGTATTAACCTTTCTACACTCCCATGACCAATTAATCACCTCATTATCCTACTAACATCCCACTTAACTACTAATCTTACTTCATTAACTACCCACTAGCCCACTTGCAAATTAAAAATTCATATTTATTCAACTACCACCCTAACCAACCTACCACCCTAGCCTTTCCTACATCCCTATGAACCTTAAACCTCATTAATTCTTCATCTAATCCCTATTATCCCTTAATCTAACCTAGAAGTCTCTAGATCTAGAGAACCCTCTCTAAAATTCTAGAACTCTCCAAACTAGAGGCTTCTAAATAATTAAAAGTTCCCCTAAAACTCCCTCCACCAACTTATAAATACCCATGTTTGGAGCATGGCTAAGTTGATTAGGAAAAGTCCATAAGCCTTCCTTATATCCTCATACCAGCCATCTAAAGCATCCACACACTCATGCAATCCACTCAGACATCCAAAGAAACCATTAAAACCATCTTGAAGCCATTATTAAGTAATCTACATACAAGTCAAATAGCATTGGAATTGTTTGTAATATCTTGGAGGGAAGCCATCAGGACCAAGGTGATGGTAAGAATTCATTTCTAATTGCTAATTGTTCCTATATTTCTCTCCCTTTTGATGTTTTGGGTTAATTTGGTATTTTTAGTAGTTTAAAATCCATAGTTCAAAATTACAAGCATTCACTTTTGTTCAAAAATATGAGTTCCGACAACTAGGTCTGATGAAGTACCCATGTATAATGATAAAGCAAAAAAGAATAATGAATCAAGTTGTTGTAGATAACTATTGAATCTGTTGAAGCTCTCAAATGAATGGATCAAAATTAGCTTCCAATAATTTGGTTGTGTAAACAAGGATGTGTGTTCCATCTGACTGAAATACATGGGTAAAATACACCAAAAAGGGTTGGCTAAGAAATTGTTTTGAATTTTAACACTGCCACAGAATGTTGGCTTAGAGACGACGTTCTAAATTTTGATAACAAAGATGGCTTAGAAACAATATTCTGAATTTTGATACCAGCCTCTACATCCATATAGTATATAGGAACACGACCACAAGGTGGATATCATACTCAAACAACCAAGAAGCATTAACGATACATAACATGAATGAATAGTCATCATCAAAAAAAATCATGAGGGTTGACCATCAAATTTAGTCCCTAACTACGACTACAATATTCTAGAGTGTGTTTGGGTGTTCTTTATTGCAACTGATTAAGTTTAATGCCAATTCTATAACATAATTAGAACTTACCATCAAATTTAGTCCCTAACTATGACTACAATATTCTAGAGTGTGTTTGTATATTCTTTATTGCAACGTATAAGTTTAATGCCAATTCTATAACATAATTAGAACTTGAGAGAGAGAGAGAGAGAGAGAGAGAGAGAGAGAGAGAGAGAGAGAGAGAGAGAGAGAGAGAAGAAGAAGAAGAAGAAGAAGAAGAAGAAGAAGAAGAAGAAGAAGAAGAAGAAAAAATACATTTGTAAAAAGTAAATTTTAAGAATAAAATCTAATATAGATATTCCTACAAATAACCAAATAACTTGGTCCAAAGCCTTGAAAACATCATTATCACACATCTAGATAGTGGTTATAAATAGAGCAACTATTAACATCAATTGCCACAAAAAGTTCAATACAAAATGTAGTGAATTCCATATGAATTTTTCTATGGATAAGGGGGAAATGTTAATGTGTGTGTATGTATATGTGTGTGTGTGTCACTAATAATTTATAAAAATAATAATTTTATAAAAAGTAAAATTTAAGAATCAAATTCAGCATAGATATTCCTACAACAACTTAGTTCAAAGCCTTGAAAACACCATTATAACATATCTAAATAGTGGTTATAAATAAAGCAACTATCATCATCAATTGTCACAAAAAATTCAATACAAAATGTGATGAATTCCATATGAGTTTTTCTATGGATAAGGGAAAATAATTAATGTGCATATGAATAAAGGGACATTATTGATGAACTTATTGTCATGTAATGGTAATTAATGCATGAGAGAATATACACACAAAAATGAGAATGTATATATCTCAATTTATATTAAGTTAAAAGTTTTATGCATAATTTTTGTATAAGTTAAGTTCAAAATTTGAGTAAAGGCTTTGTCCATATAATCAAAGTGTTATTTTATATTCTCATAAATATTTTAGAGCTATAAGATTTTTTAAAGATGTATAAATTAAATATATCAGATTTGAAATGGAAGACATTCATAAAAATTTACTGTAAAAGTTTTTTATATTTTTAAATAAAAAGAAGATTCCAACCATACACACACATATCGAAATAATAGTTTGAGCCCATTTCCTTAACTTAGTACATTAAGTTTTAATATATAGATATAAACCCATATGCAAATTACTACAGGGACATACCCTCCCTCTTATTCTAACACGTTCCTTATCATTTTGAGCTTAAAAAAACATTACAATTGTAATTATAGGATATTTTGGTTGATTTATTTGAGTTTTGGGAAATATATACATGTTTTATCTTTCATTCATTACAAGTGTCTTTATCCTTAAAATGTTGGCCTTCAACCAAAGAATACTACATTATCCTAAAAAATATTATAAAACTAAATAAATTGTAACTCCAAGGTCTTTTATTAGCCGAACAATTTCCTATAACTTCTACTACTCTACATAGATTATGAGTTCATGTGCATAGAAATTATCTGCCTCCTTTCTTAGAAACCAAATTATTCCGCAAAAAATCCTTGAATCAACTTTGTATAAAAAAAACCTAATTATTTTTTAATCCATTAAAAGATTTAAAATAACAATAAAAACAATATTAATTTGCTTTAATTCACTTTTAATAATATTATTCTAAATATATCTATATAAAATATTTTTATAACACCCTCACAAGTGTTACTTAAAAACATACATTAAATTCCACTTAAAACTCTCTCTTTTCTTTTTAATATCCCAATATACTTGTTTAGATACACCACATGTAGATTCTATTACACAACATAAACACATGCATATATTTCATAATCACATTCATAATTAATTTTTTTTAAATTATATAAATAATATATATAAAAGAGGTATCATGGAAAAAACATGTTTGAACAAAGATTAGGTTACAATCTTAGGTTCATTAAACTTTGATCATAATTAATTTTTTAAAATTAATATAAATAATATATACAAAAGAGGTATTAAAAAAAAAACATGTTCGAACAAAGATTAGGTTATAATTTTAGATTTCATTAAACTTTGATTAGTTTTAAGGAGCACCCAAGTTAGTCAACTTTATCCAAGTTATGCTAAGGTCTTCAATAATCCCACCATTGAATCTAAGATTGTCCAAAAACCTCAAAAACGACTTTACATTTCTTTGAAATAGACATCAAATGCAAAAGATATAATAACACCCTCTTGGCTTAAGCTCATGCAAAATGCTCACATCGTCATCAGATTAATGACCATTACACCAAAGTAACAACTATCACATAATAGTAACGACCATCATGTTGCTACAATATAACTATCACAATTTCATCTTGCCAAAATTTATTGAGGCTTGAATAATCAATTAGGTACCATACGTCATGCTCTTAGGCATTTGGGTTAACCTTGATCAGACACCACAACTAGCTCCGAAACCTAAAAGATACTCTTTGAATTTAAAATATATCTTGGTGTACTTCTAAAGGCCTCAACCTGTATGCTTAAATTAAGTGTATTAAAAAATTACCCCGAGAACTTTTAAAAATAAATCTAGTTTATAAAACTATCACACATCATATGCATTGCACTTTTCTAAATAGATATCACAAGCTTCCTCCATTGTGTACACATTATTCATTTACCTCCATGTAGTGAGGGACCACCATGTGGCATGCACTTCGCAACTATCTACAATGTATCAAGTGTCCCAAAGGTCGTTCAAACCCCCAACAATATGTCTATTTTTTAAACAGTAAGGTATAAAGCTAAACAGATATAAACATCTAGTTAAACATCGTCGAAGTGAATATGCAATATACACACACACCCTATATTCAATAAATTATTTCCCTTTCTAAGGTTTGAGACCCACAATTTTGGATCAATGGCTTCCAAGCCAAACTCAAGTTTTCAAGTAGGATATAAAACTTGGACAAATTCCTGCACGTAACAAGATGAATTTTTCTAGGTGATGCCTTGCAACGACTTTAGGGTAAAATTTTCTTCTAAGATTAAGGTTGTAAAGTCAAAACACAATTGACAATACTAAGAAAGATCAATCTAGGATTAAATGCAAAATATAAGGATCAAACATAGGTTTTCAAAATATCATGTAAAAATGCCCAAGTGAAGCAAGTAAACATACACAACAATTGCAGATAGAAAAATGCATTCAAATTTCAGGTATATATTTCTTATGCAATCAAACTCGTTATAACACACAAGACTTTTTATAATTCATATTCATATCGCATGGCTCTAGTTATAGTAGAAAGGAATCAAGAGTGTCAAGAGTGAGCACGTGTATAAACAGCTCACAAAACTGAATTCAACATACCATAAATCAAATGGTTATTTGATCTTAAAGGAATGAAAATGGATGGCAGAGGTTCTCATACTATAATATGGTTAAATATCCTATTTAGAAACTTAAAATTCAATATACTTCTAGTGAGTTCCTTTACATATTAAAACTAAAGCACAGGACATGCACATATAAATATAGACAAGTCACAATTACATCATCTCTAGTAATATTAACATATATCTTATTAAGACTCCTCTGATTCAAGCATACAAGGAATGCATTATGCTTCGAACTGCTTAAGTAGTTAACATCAATGTAACAAGCATGGTAATGCATAGTTAGATCTTGTTTATTTTTCACATCTTACCGGACATGCTCCTAGAAAATGCATTTACAACAATAGGTGTGTACTAATGAGGCCAGGAATGTATCGGCAGACAACCTTGATGTGGAGATATAATTTCCAGTCTTCCCCTTAAGATACAAGGTCTCCATACCTAATTTTATCCCATTACAGATTTATTTAATCATATTTCATTATGAACACATATAGCTTGCACATTCATATGCATTCAGGCACACTCAAATCAGAAACATAAGCATCACAGTATGCAGAATTATGTGGCATTTTCCAAAGATACATAGCTGCATCTGAATTATTTAACACAAATCAAACATCCATGATTCAATATATATCAAGAAACAAAGTTATGACCTGACAAATGATAAAAAGGATGGAGATGAAAAGAGGTTAAAAAGAAGTATATCAGAAGCCAAAACAATATTGAGTCGTTGTTCTTTACTTTGCAGATCTACTTGGGGTTTTAACAGATTGTCAAGCTAACAAAACAATATTCAGTAGTAGCTGTTATTTGCTTTGCAGATCTGCCTGGGGTTTTGGCAGATTGTAAAGCTAACAATATTCTCCGCAGTAAAAAAAGACTTTTTGGCCACGCGGATGAACATACGACGCTTGGGTTGGGGTCTCGCTTCTCCCCAACTTATGCCCGACTGAAAATACTCGACAGTACCACAAGTTTCAGTATGAGTGACATGCCATAAGATTGAGGGAGCAGATCAAGTTACCCTGCCAAGGCAGATGCCTGATGAAATATCCAATCCAATACTCTCACCTTGATTGGGTCAAAGTTCCAATACCAGATTGCCAAAAGAAAGATGCGACGGCGCCCTGAAGTATAGCGGAACCCTTGTGAAGAGAGTAAGGCGGTGACAAATGAGATGCAGTGTGCAGTTAAAGAGGAGATTGATCTTTGGCAAACAGCCACACGCTCAGTGCCCTGCTCAACTCCACCAATCCCGCTGGAAAGCTCGCCAATGTGGGAAACAACCCCGCAAAGCTTAAACCTTTTAATACTTTCTCCTCCCCACACAGAAACAGTCCAGCACTTCACATAATTCCATCCCGCCACCTGGGGCCGCATCGCCTAATATTTCTTTATGAACTTTGAGAAACACAGCTTGCACGGCTACTCTTCCGATGCCGAGCAGAGAATATCAGATTGCATCTGCAATGTGAGACGCCATATTTCCCTCTTCCCTTCGCTCTACATTGAAACTTTTGTCTAAGTATGATGAGTTTACAGATCTGACCTTTCATCAGGCATCTGCGCTGGCAGGGCAGGTTGATCTGCTGCCTTGATCACTTGGGATTTCACCTACGTAAACATGGAATTACTAGGAGTTTTTTCAATCCGGCATAAGTTGGATAGAAGCGCAGACCCCAACCCAAGAGTGGCATGCTCATCCGCGTAGCCAGAACGCCTTTTTTCACAGCGCAGAATATTGTAAGCTTACAATCTGCCAAAACCCCAGGCAGATCTGCAAAGCCACAGGACTCAATATCGTTTTGGCTTCTTACATTATCCCTTTCCCCTCTTCACCACAAACATATAATCTTCCTCCTCCCCTTCCTTTTTCTTTCTTCCTCCTCTTTCAGGGGGTTTTCTTTTTTATGGAATGTCGTGTATTATTTTATTTGCTAGTGGTTTTCTTTTCTATGGTTGTCATAAGGGAGTATTAGTGGAGGTTTCATAATAAAGGTGAATTTTACATTGGAAGTCATATTCAAAACTTTGTATAAAAATAAAGATTTAAATTATATTTATATTTTTAATTCATTCTAATAATGTTAAAAATCATTTTGATTTTCCTTGTTAATGGGTTAAACGTATTCTTCAAGATATCTCGTAGGGTAGAAAATTCGGATTGGTCATTTCGTTTTTTAGTTTTTTTACGCTGAATTTTGATGGGACAACAAGGGGTAATCTTGTTGCCTCGGGGCATGTCGCATCATCAGAGATTGTGTTGGTTATTTGATTAGGGTGGCCTCTCTCAAACTTCTTGATGGTACTAACAACAAAACGAAGGTACAAGCACTTGCCCTTGGGGTGGATCTTGCAGCTCAATGTGATATTGACAAGGTATTTTTTTAAGGAGATTCAATGGTGTTGATCCAAGCATTACACAATCGGAAGGCATGTGCTTTGAACATCGAAAAAATCATTAGTCGCATGTTTGGGATGTTCTAGATTCATTCTCCTCTTGGGAGGCCAAACATTATTATCAAGAGGCCAACTCCATAGCAAATTCCCTGGCCAACCAAGGCATCTCACAATGATAAGATCCTCCTTGTAACATATTTGAGCTAGACTGCAAATATGCAAAATTTAATAAGAAAATAACATAAATTCACTGATTATATATAAAAGAAAGTAGAATTGTATTACAATTATCGATGGCTTCTTCAAGGACATAACCTCCTTTGAACAAACTCAATTTAATATAATTAATGGGTGATTTTTTCTTAGTCTAGACTCTTATTTATATTAATTCAACACTAGCTAACTACTACTCAACATGAATGGGGGATTATTACAATGGGCTTAAGAGATGTCTTACAAAGCATATACATTTATAGCCTTTTATTAAGGAAATAAAGTATGATTATGGTTAGGACGAAAGGTCATAACACGCCCCCCCCCTCCACTTAAAATCTTTGGTCTCAAAGCTTAAGGTGAGGAAACTATTGCTAGATTTGAAGAAGAGGTTTCTATAAAACATCTTTTGGTTGCACCCCTTGCCATTGTTCTAAAACTTTGGTGATGACCCGATTGTGGTGCTTACAAGAGTGCTTGTTTAGTAGAGCTGTAGGTTCTAAATGGATAGACCCCTTTGTATCAAGTTTTGAAAACATTGTTTGGGAGGTGACATTATGGCTAAGGACTTTCTTTAAGCAAGAGACATAAAAATGAGGTGCACACATGATGAAGGTGAAAGTTCTAACTTGTAGGCAATGGGGCCAATCTGTTGGAGAATTTTATACAGCCCATAGAAATTAAGAGCTAGTTTTTTATAGCCTTTCAGCGTTAGATAAGACTATTTATAAGGTTGCAAGTGAAGGAAAACCATATCTCTAGGTTGAAAGGATCGTTCAGAGTGGTGTTGGTCTATTTGTTGTTTCAGGGGATTTTGTGTTAAGTGGAGATTATCCTTGTGGAGATGAAGGATATTGTCATTTGCACTGAGAGTGGTATCCACAACCTACACCTAAGATTTGGTTAGTATATATGAGAGAAGAGATGGCAACTTTAGACCATAGATAACTTCATACGGGGTGAGTTTGGTGGTCGTGTGGTAAGAGGTGTTGTACCACTATTCGGCAAGTGGTAACCATTTTATTCCTTGATGTTGTTGCTCCATGGAAAAATAATAGAGATATGTTTCGAGACATTTATTGATAATTTTTGTTTGGCCGTTAGTTTATGGATGGTATTTCGAACTCATTTTCAGATGTGTGCCGAGGTGTTTGAAGAGTTCTTGCCAGAAATGACTTGTGAAGGTGGGAATGCCATGAAGCCAAAATACTTGATAAATAAATGTCTGAGTTATGGTTGAAGTAGTGTAGGGGTGGGCTAGAGCACAAAAATTAACATATTTAAAAAGATAATCCACCACCATGAGAATGACAAATTTGCCTCCTAATTTGGGAAGGTCCTTGATCAAATCCATCAAAATGTCAATCCAAATATGTTGTGGAATGGGTAATGGCTAGAGTAAATTGGGTGATGTGATTATTTCCCCTTTGTGGTGTTGGCATATATCACATTCTGCAACAAAATTCTTGATATCCTACTTGATTCTAGACCAAAAATATTGTGGCAAATAAGCTCATAGGTTTTCAAAATTTTTGAATGACTTGTAGAAAGGGAGGCATGCAACTCTTGAAAAATAGTCTATTTGAACTTGGATCCTATGACCAATACAAGGCGACCTTTATATCATAATGTTTGGCCATTCCAAGTATAGTGAGGTTTAGCAGTAAAATCAATGGATAGTTGGAGAATGAGTTGTTGGGTGGGGTTCTCATGGTGCCACTCCTATTGAACATCATGCAGCCATGTGGATTATTCTTCAAACTGGCGAGAGAGAGCATCAGCCACCAAGTTTTCCTTTCTCTTTTTGTAGGTGATATCATAATCATACCCCATAAGTTTAGAAACCCATTTTTGTTGATCTTGGGAAGATACATATAGCATGCTCCAAAAAATATTTGAGGCTTTAGTGGTCGATTTTGATGCAAAAGTGTCACCCTACCAAGTATGGATGCCATTTATTGACTGCATGGAGAATAACCATCATCTCCTTGTCATAGGTGAAACATGCCAAATTATGCCCAACGAGGACCTTGTTAAATAAGGCAATGGGACATCCATCCTGCATGAGCACAATACCAAGTCTTGTGCCATAAGCATCACATTTAATAAAAAGGCTTGGAGAAGTCAGGCATGGCCGATACTAGTGTGATGCACATTGCTTGTTTGAGGTAATAAATTTTTTTTTTAGATGTTGTCAACCATACACAGTAGTCATTTTTTAGCATTGTCTTCAATGGGGGCATGCTTTTTCTATAATCTTTGACAAATTTTTGGTAGTACCCTGTTAGTCCAAGAAATCCACATAGAATTTTGAGTGTCTTTGATTTCAGTCAATTTTTCATAGCCTCAATTTTGGTAGGGTTGACACAAACACCAGTAGTTGATACAATATGTACAAGGTATTCTACCTCGAGTTTCCTAAAATAACATTTAGAACGTTTCACACATAAGTGGTTCTCACCAAGAATTTGGAAGGCAATGTCAAAGTGGTTGAGGTGATCCTCACAAGTTTGGTTGTAGATGAGGATGTCATCAAAGAAGACCAAGATGAAATTGCACAAGGAGGGACATATTACTTTATTCATTAAGCCTTAGAATGTGGAAGGGGAATTGGTAAGCCTTAATGTCATGACAAGGAACTCATAATGACCATCATGTGTGAAAGGCCATTTTAAGAATGTCAGCTTCATGTATATGGATTTGGTGATAGCTAGAGCATAGGTCTAACTTGGATAAAAATGTGGCTCCATGGAGTTCATCAAGGAGCTCATCTATTTCTAGAATGAGAAATTTATCCTTAATGATGAGCTTATTCAATTCTCAAAAATTAATGTAGAGCTGCTAAGAGCCATCTTTTTATGAACAAACAAGATTAGAGAGGAAAATGGGCTAGTGTTGGGTCAAATGATGTCACGGGAACCCTTTTTGATAAGTTTATCCATGCAATGAGAGATGATGATACTAGTGGATCTAAGAAGAAGGTCTTTTGGTGTTCATTCTTAGAGAATTATATCCATAGCTCTGAAAAATCCCAAATAATAGGTCCAAGAGTTCATAGCCATTGTGCATCCACAAAACATCACATCCACCAAAAGATAGAACAAACATATCAGTCATGAGGTTATAATATCCCACTTAAATATGAACATTGTGACACTTGCCATTGTAGGGCAATGTTCCTCCACTAGCAATCATCACCTCAAAACTAGAACAAGGGTGCAACAACCAATCTACCTACATAGCTAATCGAGGGTCAATTAAGTTATGAATGCTACCTAAATCAATAAAAATGGTGATGAGTTGCTTCTTGAAAAACCTTTTTATACACATTGTTTGTGGAGTAGTTACCCTTACCAAGACATGCACAAAAATTTCTAGATGTGAATCTAAGGGTTATGAATCATTAGCTTCTTACTCTGACCCATCCAAATGGGAATTTAAAGTATCCTCCCATGCGTTTGTATTAGATGGGGAATCAACATAGAGTAGATAAAATTTATTTTTGATGCATTTATGGCCCCTAACCCATTTATCATCACAATTATAGCATAACCCCTTGTTGCAACGTGCACACATTTCCACCTCGGTGAGATGTTTTATGGGTGTTGCCTTGAGAAGGGGTTGTGTGTTGAGATGTTAGAATAAATATGGTTTAGAGTGTACCCAACTAAAATTGTGACATTGTGATGTGATTTTTTTTTCTACGAGCTTAGCTAAGCCCAAGGCTTCCATCATGGTTTGAGGTTAGAACATTTCAACTTTCACTCAAAGCACACACTTGAGTCCACTAATGAAGCAACATTTGAAGAAATTATCAAAGAGACCTTCAGTCTGATTGGTGATTTTTTCAAACATTGTTTGATATTCCTGCCCAGTTCTAATTTGATGAAGTTCAGTCAAGGCACCTATGAAATAATCATAGGAACTAGGCCTAAAATGTACTTGCCTTCACCAAATATTTCAATCATACTCTAAGATTTGGGCAACATTGGAATACCTCTAAACCTGTGGGTTGCCTATAGTAGAGGTAGAGCTCTAGGTTTAAGGGCTAGCTCCCTAGATTGATCTATAAGTGCTTATCACCTACACTAACTATTTGTATGGATGAAAAGGGATAGAAATAGACATGAAAACAAGCTAATATAAGGGGGTGATACACTAAAAAAATATCCATAAGATTACCATACAAGTGCACTAAGAGACAAGACTCACAACACTAGTCTTAAAATCTTGAATTGCTCTAACATTAATATTTTCAAACATGAAGGTGATATACATGAAACTACTCAAGGTAAGTGAATCAGAGATCATTTGTAGACATTGAGGATTTTTGTACACTTGAAAATAGACCTATACACTAAAAACACTTCATGTGACTTGTTAGAGTGGAAACAACTTCATCAAACATGGAAGGACTGAGAGAAAACAAGGATAGATACCAATCACTTGAATTTTCACTATACATCACTTCACATACTTAGACAAGATAGTTTATGAACTCAAAACCAGATTGCATATCTTATTTTAAAGGGAAAGTATAATATCAAACCAGTGGGGCTTCACCATAGTAGGTGTGGAATTAGAATACACGATCCAAAATGGTTTGCATTTATAGAATGTGAGAAGAGAGAGAAGAAAGAGCTCAAGGGTCACAATGCCACATGTAAAAGTATGAAAACTAGTTACATTGTAGAAGAATGAAGTGGAAAACAGAGGTCTAGAAGGTCTTCTTGGACAAGTGTCCATTTGAAGCATCAAACTCTCCAAAACTGACGTAAAGACCTCTCAGTTGCCTTCTTAAAACTACCTTCATGATTAGGCATCTTTTGAGCACTTGAAATAGGACTAAGGAGAGTCGACACATATGCACTATCAAGGAGGGGTTTGAAGCATACAAGGAATGCATTATGTTTCAAACTGCTTAAGTAGTTAACATCAATGTAACAAGCATTGTAATGCATAGTTAGACCTTGTTTATTTTTCACGTCTTACCAAATATGCTCCTAGAAAATGCATTTACAATAATAGGTGTGTATTGATGAGGCCAAGAATGTATCAACAAACAACCTTAATGTGGAGATATAATTTCCAGTGTTCCCATTAAGATACAAGGTCTCCATGCCTAATTTTATCCCATTACAGATTTATTTAATCATATTTCATTATGAACACATATAGCTTACACATTCATAGGTATTCAGGGATACTCAAATCAGAAACATAAGCATCATAGTATGCAAAATTATGTGGCATTTTACAAATATTGCATAACTGCATCTAAATTTTTTAACACAAATCAAACATTCATGATTTAATATATATTAAGAAACAAAGTTATGAGCTAACAAATAATGAAAAGGATGGAGATAAAAAGAAATGGTAAAAATAGGTAAAGAAGTATATCAGAAGTCAAATCAATATTGAATCATTGTTCTTTACTTTGCAGATCTACTTGGGGTTTTAATAGATTGTCAAGCTAACACAAATATATTCAGTAGTAGATGTTATTTGCTTTGCAGATCTGCCTAGGGTTTTGGCAAATTGTAAAGCTAACAATATTATAAGTAGTAAAAAAAGGATTTTTGGCCATGCAGATAAACATACGACCCTTGATCTAGGGTTTCACTTCTCCCCAACTTTTGCTTTAGTATGGGTGACATGCCATAAGATTGAGGGAGCAGATCAACTTACCCTGCCAAGGCAGATGCTTGATGAAATATCCAACTCAATACTCTCACCTTGCTTGGGCCAAGGTTCCAATACCAGATTGCAAAAAGAAAGATGCGATGATGCCCTAAAGTATAGCAGAACCCTTGTGAAGAGAGGAAGGTGGTGATAAATGAGATGTAGTGTGTAGTTAAAGATGAGATTGATCTTTGGCAAACAACCACACCCTTAGTGCCCTGCTTAACTCCACCAATCCCACTGAAAAGCTCACTAATGTGGGAATCAACCCCGCAAAGATTAAACCTTTTAATAATTTCTCCTCCCAACATAGAAATAATCCAACACTTCACATAATTCCATCTCGCCACCTAGGGCCACATTGCCTAATATTTCTTTATGAAATTTGAGAAATATAGCTTGCACAGCTACTCTTTTGATGCCAAACAAAGAATACCAGATTGGATCTAAAATATGATATGCCATATTTACCTCTTCCCTTCACTCTACATTAAAACTTTTGTCTAAGTATGATGAGCTTATAGATCAGACATTTCATCAGGAATTTGCATTGGTAGGGCAGGTTGATCTATTGCCTTGACTAGGGATTTCACCTCCGTAAACATATAATTACTGAGAGTTTTTTCAATCTAGCATAAGTTGGGGAGAAGCACAGATCCCAACCCAAGAGTGGCATGCTCATCTACATAGCCAGAACATCTTTTTTCGTAGCCAAAAATATTATAAGATTACAATCTACCAAAACCCTAGGCAGATTTACAAAGCAACAAGACTCAATATTGCTTTGGCTTCTCACATTCTTCCCTTCCTCTCTTTCCCAAAAACATATAATCTTCCTCCTCCCCTTCCTTTCTCTTTCTTCCTCCTCTTTATTATTTATAAGGTGCTTTTATTTTCTATGAATGTCATGTTTATTATTTGCTACATGGTTTTCTTTTCTATGGATGTCATAGGGGAGTATAACTAGTGAAAGTTCAATAATAAAGGTGTGCATTTTATATTTGAAGTCATATTCAAAATTTTGTATAAAAATAAAGATTTATATAAAATTTATATTTTTACTTCATAATAATAATGTTAAAAATTATTTTGATTTTTTGTGTTAGTAGGTCAAATGTATATTTAAAGACATCTAGTAGGGTAGAAAACTCTAATTGATCACCCTGCTTTTTAGTTTTTTCAAGCTGAATTTTGATGGGACAACAAGGGGTAATCTTGGTGCCTCGTGGCATGTTGAATCATTAAAGATTGTGTTGGTTATCTGATTAGGGTGACCTCTCTCAAACTTGTTGATGGTACTAACAACAAAGTGTATGTACAAACACTTGCCCTTAGGGTGGATCTTGTGGCTCAATGTGGTATTGACAAGGTTATAAACCTAATAGAGATTTAATGGTGTTGATCCAAGCATTATACAATCATAAAGCGTGTGCTTTGAATATCGAAAACATCATTGGTCACATGTTTAGGATTTTATAGATTCATTCTCCTCTTCGGAGTCCAAACATTATTATCAATAAGCTAATTCCACAACACATTTTTTGGCCAACTAAGGCATCTCGTAGTGATAGGATCCTTCTTGAAACATATTAGAGTTAGACTACAAATATACAAAATTTAATTAGAAAATAACATAAATTCACTGATTATATATAAAAGAAAGCATAATTACATTACAATTATTGATGCCCTCTTCGAAGAGGCAACCTCCTTTGAACAAACTCAATTTAATACAATTCATGGGTGAATTCATACTTAGTCTAGACTCTTATTTATACTAGTCTAGATTCTTATTTATACTAATTCAACACTAACTAACTACTACTCCACATGAATGGGGGATTATTACAATGGGCTCAAGGGATGTCTTACAAAGCATATGCATTTGTAGCATTTTATTAAGGAAATAAAGTAAAACGATGGTTATGATGAAGGGTCATAACATGCCCTCCCCCTTAAAAGCTTTTCCCTCAAATCTTAATGTGAGGAAACTATTGTTGGATTTGAAGAAGAGGTCTCCGTGAAACATATTCTAGTTGCATCCCTTGCCATTGTACTGAAACTTCAGTGATGATCTGATTGTGGTGCTTATGAGAGTGCCTGTTTAGTATAGTTGTAGGTTTAATAGCACTAAAACTTCAGTGATGGCATGATTGTGGTACTTATGAGAGTGTATGTCTAGTAGAGTTTTAGGTTCTAAAAGGATAGACCCCTTTGTATCAAGTTCTAAAAGCACCATTTGAGAGGTGACATTATGGCCAAAGACTTTCTTTAAGCAAGAGACATGAAAAATGGGGTACACACATGATGAAGGTGGAAGTTCCAACTTGTAGGCGAAGGGACCAATCTACTAGAGAATTTTATATGGCACATATAATTTAGGATCTAGTTTTTTATGGCCTTTCAGATTTAGAGAGGACTATTTAAAAGGTTTTAGGTGAAGGAAAACCATATATCTAGGTTGAAAGGATCATTTAGAGTGGTGTTGGTCAGCTTGCTGCTTCATGCAAATTTATGCTAGGTGGATATTATCTTTGAGGAGGCAAAGGATATTATCATGTGCATTGAGAGTGGTATTCACAACCTACACCTGAGAGTTGCCTGGTATATATGAGAGAAGAGATGGTGTCTTTGGACCATAAACAACTTCATATGGGGTGAGCTTGGTGGCTGTGTGGTAGGAGGTGTGGTACCACCATTCAGTAAGTGGTAACCATTCTATCCATTGATGTTGTTGGGCCATGGCAATCCAATCGAGATATGTTTTAAGATATTTATTAACAATTTCTATTTGGTCATCAGTTTGTGGATGGTATCTTGAACTCATTTTTAGATGTGTGTCAAGGCGTTTGAAGATTTCTTATCGAAAATGATTTGTGAAGGTGGGAATGCCATGAGATTGGAATATTTGATAAAGAAATGTTCGGGTTATGGCTGAAATAGTGTAGGGGTGGATTAGAGCACAAAAATTAATATATTTTGAAAGATGATCCACCACCATGATAATGACAAATTTGCCTCCTGTTTTGGGAAGGCCCTCGATCAAATCCATCAGAATGTCAGTCCAAAGATGTTGTGGAATGGATAGTGTCTGGAGTAAACCAGGTGATGTGACTATTTCCCCTTTGTGGCATTGACATATATCACTATCTGTAAATAAATTATTGATATCCTACTTGATTCTAGACCAGAAAACTATGACAAACATGATAATAGGTTTTTAATAAATTTGAATCACTTGTAGAAGGGGAGGCATGCAACTCTTATAAAATAGTCTATTTGAAATTGGAACTCGTGACCAATGCAAGGTGGCCTTTATATCATAATGTTTGGCTATTCTAAGTATAGTGAGTTTTAGTAATAGAATTAATGGATATTTGGAGAATGAGTTTTTGGGTGGGATTGTCATGATGCTACTCCTATTGAATATCACACAACCATGTGGAAATGGGAAATATACAAAATACAATCTTACGTGTTCTTCAAAATGGTGAGAGAGAGCATCGACCACCAAGTTTTCCTTTTCCTTTTTTTAGGTGATATCATAATCATACCCCATAAGTTTAGAAACCCATTTTTTATGATCTTGGGAAGATACACATATCATGCTCTAGAAAATATTTAAGGCTTTGGTGGTTGGTTTTGATGCAAAAGTGTCATCCTACCAAGTATGGACATCATTTGTTGACTTCATGGAGAATAACCATCATCTCCTTGTCATAGGTAGAGTGTGCGAAATTATGCCTAGTGAGGACCTTGCTATTGAAGGCAATGGGACATCCATTTGGATTGAGCACAACACAAGGCCCATGCCATAGGCATCACATTCAATAAAAAATGGCTTGGAGAAATTAGGCATGGCCAATACTAGTGTGGTGCACATTACTTGTTTGGGGTGATCAAATGTTTTTTCAAATGTTGTATGCCATGTAAAGTAGTCATTTTTTAGAATATTCTTCAGTGGGGCTACAATTTTTCCATAATCCTTGAAAAAATTTTGGTAGTACCTTGTCAGGCCAAGAAATCCACATAGAATTTTGAGTGTCCTCAATTTTGGTCAATTTTTCATAGCCTCAATTTTGGTAGGGTTGACAAGAACACTAGCAAGTGATACAATATGTCCAAGGTATCATACCTCAAGTTGCCCAAAATAACATTTATAACATTTCACACATAAGTGGATCTCACCAATAAGTTGGAAGGCAGTGTTGAGGTGGTTGAGGTGATCCTCACAAGTTTAATTGTAGATGAATATGTCATCAAAAAAGATCAAGATGAACTTTCACAAGAAGGGACATTATACTTCATTAATGAAGGATTGGAAAAGGGATTTACAAGGCCTAATTATGGTTTGACAAAGCCTAATTAATGAATGAAGTATAATGTCCCTTCTTGTCCCTTCTTGTGAAGTATAAGGCCTTTCATAATATGAACTTTCACAAGAAGGGTTTGACAAGGCCTAATTAGGCCTAACAATAAGCAAAGAAGGATTGGAAAAGGGATTTACAAGAAGAGTATGAGATTGAATTTTCATACAAAGATGGAGAAACATATAAGGTACTAGGATCAACCATTGGTTTCTCAATAAACATCCCTACACATCTTTACTAGCCATAAAAGCCTTTAAAAAGTTTACAAGATTGTGTCTTAAGATATGCAGAGTTGTGTAAGGAGTAAGTTGGTGTTTTGACAACTGTATACATTGAGAGAAGAATAATAAAGGACTGATAAGATCATGTTAAAGGTACTAAGAACCACAAACTAATACAATGAAGCCTAGAACTAATAAATGCATAGTGAACTAGTGATATATTATCAAAGGAATGAATTAGGAATAAAGAGAAGTGTGAGTTAGTTTGCATATCCTCTTCATCAAATTGTCAAGATGCCACTCATGTTGAATATCATGCAACCATGTGGAAATGGAAAATATATATAATAGAGTCATGCTTGTTCTTCAAACTAGTGAGAGAGAGCATCAACCACCAAGTTTTCCTCTCCCTTTTTGTAGGTGATGTCATAACCATACCCCATAAGTTTAGAAACCCATTTTTGTTGATCATGGGAAGATACACATAGCATGCTCTAGAAAATATTTTATGCTTTTATGGTCAATTTTTATGTAAAAGTGTTGGCTTTCCAAGTATGGATGTCATTTATTGATTGCATGGAGAATAACCATCGTCTCCTTGTCATATGTGAAATGTGCCAAATTATGCTCAACAAGGACCTTGTTAGTGAAGGCAATGGGACATCCATACTGTATGAGCAAAACACCAATTCCCATGCCATAGGCATCACATTCAATAAAAAATGGCTTGGATAAATTAGGCATGGCCAATACTAGTGTGGTGCACATTACTTGTTTGAGGTGATCAAATGTTTTTTTAGATGTTGTCGACCATGCAAAATAGTAATTTTTTAGCATAGTCTCCAGTAAGGCTATGATTTTTCCATGATCCTTAACAAATTTTTAGTATTAACATATTAGGCCAAGAAATCCACGTAGAATTTTGAGTGTCTTTAATTTCAGTCAATTTGTCATAGCCTTAATTTTGGCAGGGTTGACATGAACACTAGAAGTTGATACAATATGTCCAAGGTATTCTACCTTGGGTTTCACAAAATAACATTTAGAATTTTTCACACATAAGTTATTCTCACTAAGAAGTTGGAAGGTAGTGTCGAGGTGGTTGAGGTGATGCTCACAAGTTTGGTTGTAGATGATGATGTTATCAAAGAAGACCAAGATGAACTTTCACAAGAAGGGACATAATACTTTATTCATTAAGCCTTATAATGTGAAATGGGAACTGGTAAGCCTAAATGGCATGACAAAGAACTCATAGTGACCATCATGTGTGTGAAAGGCCATTTTAGAAAATTTAGTTTCATGTATGTGGATTTGGTGATAACCAAAGTGTAGATCCAACTTGGATAAAAATGTGGCAACATAGAGTTCATTGACGAGCTCATCTATTGCTAGGATGAGAAATTTATCCTTAGTGATGAGCTTGTTAAATTCTCAAAAATAAATGTATAACCACTAAGATCCATATTTTTAATGAACAAGCAAGACTAGAGAGGAACATGGGCTAGTGTTAGGTCAAATGAATTCAACTTATAGGAGATATTGAACCATCTTCTCAATATCGATCTTTTGAAGAAAGGGGTAATGGCATGGTTAAATATTTGGTGTTGCATTTCCTGGAAAAAGTTGGATGTAATGGTCTTTAGGGTAGCGAGGTGGTAATCCAATTGGTTCCTAAAAATACATTGCATGCTTGACAAAAATATTTTATAAGTCTCATGTTTGACCATAATCTATTGGTGGACCAGTGTGTAGAGAAAATAATTGAGAAATGATGTTATGAGAACCCTTTCTAAGAATTTTATACATGCGATGAGAGTTGATGATAATAGTGGATCTAGGAAGAAGGTCTTTTAGTGTATATTGGTGTCTATTATCAGAGAAATGTATAAATAGCTCAAAAAAAATCCCAAAGAATAGGCCTAAGATTTCATAGCCATTGTGTGTTTAGAACATCACATCCACCCAAAGATAAAAATAATATATTAGTCCTAATGTTATAGTCTCCCACAAAAATATGAACATTGTGACACTTTCTCTTGTAGGGTAATGCTCCTCAATTAGCAATCATCACCTCAAAACTAGAACAAAGGTGCACAAAATAGTCTACTTGCTTAGCTAACTGATGGTCAATAAAGTTATGAGTGCTACCTAAATCAATAAAAATGGTGAGGGGTTGTTTATTAAACAACCCTTTTATATGCATTGTTTGTGGAGTATTTACCCCTACCAAGTCATACACAAATTTTTTGGGATGTGAATATAAGGGTTGTGAATCATCAGGTTCTTGCTTTGACTCATCCAAATGGAAATATGAGGTATCCTCCCATGCATTTGTATCAGGTGGGGAATCAACATCAAGTAGATACAATTTTTGTTCGATACATTTGTGGCCCCTAGCCCATTTGTTATCATAATTGTAGCGTAGCCCCTTGTCATGATGTGCACGTATTTTTGCCTTAGTGAGATATTTTATGGGTGTTGCCTTGAGAGTGGGTTATGTGTTGGGATGTTAGCATAAAGATGGCTTGGAGGTTACCTAACTAAAATTATGATTTTGTGATGTGATTTTGTCTTATACGAGCTTTATTAAGCCCAAGGCTTTCATCATGGTGTGAGGTTAGAACATTTCAACCTCAACTTGAAGTACATGCTTGACTCCATTGATGAAACAAATTTTGAAGAAATGATCAAAAAGGCTTTCAATCTGATTGATGAGTTTCTCAAACTCTATTTGATATTATTAAATGGTTCTAGTTTGATGAAGTTTAGACAAGGCACCTATGAAATCATCATAGGCACTAGGCTCAAAATGTACCAGCAAGATCTTGAAAAAATCAACACAATCTAGTTCTAAATTTGAATTGGAATACCATTGGGAAACTTCCTCGTCTAAGTGGAATGAAGCAATAACTACCTTTTCTTTCACTAGAGTGGGATGCAAGTTAAAATATTGCTTGAAACAGTAAATATAACTAGTGGATTCAAAATCATCAAATTTGGGAAAATCTAATCAAGGGCTGTATAGCGGTGCTCTAAAGGAAGAACTACAATCAGATTGATGATCCTCATTAATTCAAATTGATCTATTTTAGCACTAAGGCTAAGAATACGATCATGCAGTTTAGATAATCAAAATTAAAATTTGGTCAAGAGTTCAACAATGTCATGTGCCATGGTGTGGGTCTCGATATGAATAAAAACCATATACCAAAGGTTCTAGAAAATGCTGAGTGAAGTTATATGTTAAATTAATGAGCTTGATAATACGATCATAATGGTGTAAGTTCCACACAGGTGAAAAAGAATTTGAAAAAAAGGTAGGAAAAAATATTTTTTTGTGTGGGAAATTTTGGATTTTTTTTGAAAATATTAAAATACCCCTTAAAATGATCAGTGATGTGAGAAAATCAGAATGGTGTATCTGGCCTATGGGCACCCAAAAAAATCTATACTCTTTTTTACTAACAGTTAAATAATTACAATGCGATTGGTTGGCAGTATGGCCAAAATTGGATTAGAATATAATAAATAATTACAATGTAATCAGTGGTATTATGGCCAAAATTGAATTAAAATATAAGAAATAATTACAATGTGATCGGGGGTAGTATGGCTAAATCATATCAAAATTTAGATTTTATATAAAAAAGTTAGATCATTAAAAATTAGAAATGAAAGTCCTTACTGAAGTTTGATATTGATGATATAGTACACCACTGATGACACAAACTATTGTTATAGACGTTGTAGTAGGAACAAATGATGCATACATGGTGGTTTGGAGAGCCTACACAGAAAAATGTCAATGCACATGAGTGGATTTTAAAATGTGGATCATAATGATGATGGCCTTTTACCAAAAAAAACCTACAAATCTCGACATAGATATAACATTTAAAACTTAGCTCATAGTAGTTATTGGTTGTAAAACTAGTGGTCGTAGTGATGACATTTGAGGGTGAAGCCTAGTGCCACCACTCTATTGCCACTTTTTGATCACCAAGATATTTTAAGGGAAAGGTGAAAGCATACGATGGACATAAGTAAATAACCCTAACTTATTAAAGCTGCTAAAAAAAATTATCCCTAAAAAGTGCTCCAATACCAGATGATAGGATTTTTCTTGAAATATATTAGAATTAGACTACAAATATGTGAAATTTAATTAAAAAATAACAAAAATTGATTGATTATATTAAAAAAATAGAATTACATTATAATTATCGTTGGCCTCTTGAAAGAGACAACCTTCTTTGAGTAAAGACAATTTAATATAATTTGTAGATGATTTCTCACTTAGTCTAGACTCTTATTTATACTAATTTAACACTAGCTAACTACTACTCCACATAAATGTGGGATTATTACAATGGGCTAAAGGGATGTCTTACAAAGCATATGTATATGTAGCCTTTTATTAAGGAAAGAAAGTTCAAATGATGGTTATGATGAAGGATATTAACATGCAAGACGTAGAACTAATTGTCAATAACGCTTGGGACACCTGGTCAAATACAATGTGGGCTAGCATCTAATGTTTTGTTTTAATCTCTTCAAACTTCAATAGTTTTATTTTTCCTTTTTTTGAGTTTGGGTGGTGGAAAATGAGTCTTAACTCCCTCCCACTAGCATTCATCATACATGCCTCACATGAACTGGGATCATTTTGATTATTGTGTGAGTATTGATGATGGGCATGTGGTTAGTGCTTTGGGTATGATGAAGATTGGTGTGGTGTATTTTATTTGTGTAAAAGCATTGATGAGTGTTGCAAGATCATGGAGTGTCTGGTTCAGATTGCCATCACTGAGCCATTATTTTAGGGGTCATTAGAGAAAAGAGATATGTCCTTCACTGGGAGTGTTAGTGAGGTGAGGTTGAAGAAGATATTCATTATTCAATTTGGATAGGGTTTAGAGGCTGTGAAATAAATCATTGATATGGTATACCTGGAGACACTCTTTTAGTTAAAAGTCAATGCTGATGTGGCTTCCCTATTTATCAACAGTATTTTGTTGGCATTGGAGGACAAAGCTATGGTGAAATTAATGGTAGAAAGAATGGTGAGGCCCATGTATAGGATTGGATGGCAAGCATGAATTGATGATTTCATGGTTAAGGATACCTATACACTACCATTTTATGGAAACTATGACTATGGCTTGATCCCCTTCTAGAGAGAACATGAGTTTGAAGAAAAGTTCCATGAGGTGTTAGAATTTATGGAAATATTGTAGGGTTTTCTTCGCCATCCATCTCTAATAGGTAGGTTTCTACCCTAGATAGATGTCAATGCTCTCCTCACTCCCCTGCCTACATTAACAACCATTCTTGGTCTACGAAGGTCACCTAGGGTTCTCTCTGCCACAAAATTATTGGAGTGAATGTTTGTGGATAGGCAATGAATGCTCCCCCTGATGAGGTATATGGGTCTGGTATAGAGTGAGGTTAGGCTAAAATCATGTATGAAGGCAATTTTTGGGCCCATGCATGCATACTTTGTTTCCTCATTGTGAGCTCTTGGGCTTGGTGATTGTTTGGAAAACTTAGGCTTGGTAGGGATGAAGCAAAGAGCAGATCTGGATGTGGATGATGAATGCAAATGGAAATCCATGATCTGTCTAGGTGGGGCATGTTCCATTGATGTCCTAGAGGTTGGTTAATAGTTGTAGTTTTCTCTATTTATGGTGATATGGACTCAAATAGGCTTGTTTCTTTCATATTTATATGGTTTCCTAGTTTTAACATGACAGGATATCCTTGCTTGGTTGATGGGCATAGCCAATTTATTTTTTTATTTTTTATCTATATGGGTTGGGTGCAACTCTTCATGTAATTTATTTTTGTACTGGTCAGTTGTTTAACTATTACCTATTTTATAATTCTCTTGTAAATTTTATCTGAGATGAATTAATTTTTTGTAAATTATTTAATTTTAATATATGATGAGGAACACATCAACTCTCAATCACCTATCATTCATATATATATATATACAATATTTATTAAAGTTATTTTAAAATACATTATGGTTTTCCTTCTATATATAGTATTTCATTTTCTTCACCAACATTCTTCTTCTTATTATATATTATTATAATTACTACACAATATAATTTAAAATATTAATTTATATATAAAATAATTGAAAAATAAAAAAATAATTTTTAATTTATAAAATTTAATTTAATGTTAAATATATAAAATAATTTTAATTATTACAACATCATTATTATATTTCAAAATTTTATAAATTTTATTGAGTAAAATTATGTCTCATATGATTCAATTTACAATGCAATAAATCTACATACATGAAAACCATCCATTCTATTCTATTTTTTCATGTAAATCCCAAAAACATGACAACCATCCATTTTATTATATGGTTTTCCATAAAATCATAAGTTTGTTATTAAAGAAAAGATAAAAAGTTCAATTTTCCTTTTTAAAAAATGGTGAAAACTTCATTTAAAAAAAATTAATTATAAATATTTTTGAAGTAAAAGTTTAAAGTTATATAGATATTGACATCTATGCATATATTTTAAATTATATATATCAAATTATAATTAAATCAAATGATTATGATTAGGAGACATCCAATCTATCAAAATTATATAGAAAATGATCCTGACCTTATCTAATTAAATTTCTATATCAAATATATACACATAAAAATAATAATATATAATTCTCAATTTATATTAAATCAAAAAATTTAAACATAATTTTTACAAAAAATAAACTTAAAATTGAATATTAAAACTTTATTCGCATAATTAAAATTTTAATATAAATATTTTAAAACCATAAAAATAATTTCAAAATATAAAAATTAAATATATCAAATTTAAAACAATAAAATATTCTTAAAAGTTTATTATATATATATATATATATATATATATATATATATATATATATATAATAATAGATTATATAAAAAAAAGACATTCCAACCAAACAATCATACTTATTTACAACAAATCAATCATTATGATAATAAAAAAGTTACACTCATTTGAAAAATATTAATATATAAAGTTTACATTCTACAAAATAATAATGTTTTTGACCCCATTTCCTTCAAACTTAATACATTAATTAAATATAATTTATTTTATTTTATTTCATATTTTAATATATTAATAAACGCTGATATGTAAACTACTACGACCACATATCATACATCTTTGATTTTAACACATGCCTCATCATTTATATATAATATTTGAGTTGTGAGAAAGATATACATGGTTTATTTGTTATCTATTAAAATTATCTTTATGTTTAGAATTTAGCCTTTCAACCAAAGAATACCGAATAATGACCTTAAAAATAATATAAAACTAAATAATTTGTAACATCAATGGGATCTCTTGTTAGTTGAATAGTTTTTATTGTAGACATCCAATTCTTAATCCTATTTGTGTTGAAATTGTTAATCTTACTCGAATTGCACTTAAATGCACATTTTAGGTCAAAATCTATAAAACACACTAAATGGTTCGAACTTGTCATTTACAAGTGCCAATTTAGGTCAAAGTATCCCTACATAGGGCAATGCATTTTATGGGCCAGCTAACTTTGATCAGATCATTTTGAGTCAAAATGATGATTTCACTTTTTGTGCTCTGGATCACTCTTTTCTTTTAATTCATTGGTACACGTGACGTACCTTTGTTATTTTGTGTTGGAAACATCATAAATAGAAATATGGTTCCAATGCATCTAACGTCACCTTCTAATTCTTCTCGAGTCAAATTACAACTCAGTATTATGACTTTCTGACCATTTTGATTAATTAAAAGCCAATTTTTAAATAATTACACAAATGTTGATTAAACTTGTTTAAGGCTAATTAATCCAAATCAAGAGGTTAAGTGGATTTTTCATGAGAATTATTGAATATTTATTTTTGAAAATTGATTCCTATTAACTACATCATCAAGTGACATCATTTCTTGGGAAGACATCCCTAGGCCATAAATACCATAAATATCAGGATTATGGGTCATCCATGCCTAGTTAATGCTGTTAAGTTGTGGAGCTAAAAGCTTCACTGTTATGCAAATGGTGGAGGTTGCTGAGTGTCAAAGTAACCGACATCGGTCAGGTCAACCGACATCAGTCATATTCAATTACAAAACAACCGGCATCGGTTATGTGTCGACTGACATTGGTCAGACAAAAATCGACGTCGGTCATCTCCAGACAGACAGAGACTGAAGTCGGTCGTCTGTGCGTTCCAAAACTGGTCTAATTTTAGACAGACAGTGAGTTTGCATGTAAAGACTAATTTTAGTCTTGAGTCTACGTTTCTAATTATTATTTAGTTTGGGATCTATTTAAGAGACCCATGGGGCTGTATTGTAATAAGGACTAAGAAGGATTAGATCCTCAAGTGTAAGGTCAGTTGATCTGTAGGGTGTGCAAGATCAGGAAGATTTACATGGTAAGCAAGACTAGTTAGATATGCAAATGTGCAAGATCAAGAAGGTCTGCTTGGTAAGCAAGGTCAATTAGATCTGCAAGGTGCAAGATCAAGGAGATCTGCTGAAGGCAAGGAGGCAACAACAGTTGAGTTGATTGTCACTTGGACTTGTAAGGTAGGCAAAACAACCATTGAGTTGATTGTCACCGGTGGAGGGAACAACTCGGTTATTGAGTTGTGATTGTAATTGATTGAGAGAGAGAACTCTTGAGGGAGAATTACTATACACCCAAGAGGTGTGGGAAGAGTGATATTTCTTCATTGTATTTCCTTCTGAAAGAGTGTTAATACAGATTGTATTGTTTCTCGTATCTCCTATTCTTTGCTGATTTTGAATTCTAGTTACTTATTACTTCTAGTTTAATTCCGTGTTTAGTTGTTTATACAAAGGTAATCAATTATACTCTCAGAGTAGAGTAGGGGATCCTAATAGTTGGTATCAAAGCTATGTGTAGATCCTAACAAGTGGTATCAGAGCTAGATCGAAGAAAATCTTAAGAGCGTGTTAATGTTTTTTGATTACAGGTCACTCACATGGGTTTTTGTTTGAGTGGGAGTAAATCAATGGCAGAAGAAAGTAAGCTAAGAATGGAGAAATTTAATAGAAAAAATTATCAATTATGGAGGATGCAGATAGAGGATTATCTGTATCAGAAAGATCTGTACTTACCGTTGGGTGGGGTTTCATGTAAGCCCACATGTATGCAAGATGAAGAATGGAAGGTTCTTGACAGAAAGGCTCTTGGAGCTATAAGGCTGACCCTGATAGCTTCTATGTTTTCCAACTTATCTCAGGAAAGGACAACGATAGAGTTAATGGAATTTTTGGCAAATTTATATGAAAAACCCTCAGCTTTGAATAAGGTATTTTTTATGAAGCAATTATTTAATTTGCAAATGCTAGAAGGTATCGGTATATAGTCATCTTAGTAATTTCCATGGTTTGGTAAATCAGTTAAATTTAGTCAAAATAATTTTTGATGATGAAATTAAGACTCTCTTAATCTTATGCTCTTTAACTGAAAGCTGGCATAGCTTGGTAATGGCAGTTAGCAATACTGCGTCTGCTTCAAATATCTTGAAAGTTGATGATGTTGTTAGTGTAATCTTGAATGAAAAAATTCACAGAAAAAACACAAGAGAGACATCAGGGAATGCTTTAAGTGTTGAAAGCAGGGGATGGCAAAGAGAGAAGGGCAAGCAAGGGAAATCAAGGTCAAAGATAGGCAGTAGATCCAAATCCAGGTATGACAATATAACCTGCTAGAATTGTGAAAAAAAAAGACATGCAAAGAAAGATTGTTGGTTAAAAGAAGATTAGAATGAAGGTAATGAAGAAGCAGATGTTGTAGGTATTGTTGCACAAGATGTTCTTACATTTTATTTGGATAGTCAGGTAGAATCATGGGTTTTAGATTCTGGTGCTTCTTTTCATGCAACCCCAAATAGAGAATTTTTTCATGATTATGTCCATGGAGACTTTGGAAAAGTTTATTTAGGGTATGGTGAGCCTTGTCAAATGGTTGGAAAAGGGGAAGTGCAGCTGAAATTGTAGACTGGAAACATATGGGTGTTGAAAGATGTCATGCATGTACCCATCCTGAAGAGGAATTTGATTTCTGTAGGAAAGTTGGGTGATGAGGATTGCATAGTAACTCTCACAGTGGAATTTTAGAAAGTTTCCAAGGGTGCACTTGTATTAGCTAGAGGTAAGAAAGTAGGTACACTTTATCTATCTACTTTTATTACTAATTCTCCTTCTGTTTTATCTACTTTAGATGTAGATGCAAAGATGTGGCTCTGTAGGCTTGGTCACATGAGTGAGAAGGGAATGGATGCTCTTAAGTCAAAAGGTATGCTTTCAGATTTGATAGACCGAGATTTCTGTGAGCACTGTATGTTTGAGAAATAGGTGAAAGTGAGGTTTCTTACAACTGGGTCAACAAAAAAGAAGCACAAGTTGGAGCTTATTCACACAAAGGTGTGGGGACTAGCTTAGGGAGCTTCTATTGGAGGATCAAAGTATTATGTTTCTTTCATTGATGATGCTACAAGAAAGGTATGGGTTTATTGCATAAAGAGGAAATATGATGTTTTTGACATATTTAAGAACTGGAAAGCCTTGGTTTTTAAGGAGAAGATGATGGACAGAGATTGGCTCAAGAGGCTGAATAATTTTGAGTAAGGCAATGTTGATTTGGATAAGGTTATGATCCAAAATGAGCTCGTGGGTAAAAATCATCACTCACAGGAAAACATAGTTACCGACGTCGATCAGGTGAGAATTGACGTCTATTAGGAAGGAATCAACGTCAGTCTAGTGGAGACCAAATTTAATGATGTCGAGCATGTGAAAATTGACGTCGGTCAGGTAAGAACCGACATCGATCAGGTCGATCGCATGGAACTGACATCGGTCAGGTGTAGACTGAGAGATGACTGACATCGGTCACTGTTATAATGAAATTTGGGCAGACAACAAGCTATCAATGAGTCTCAAATGCCCATGTGGAGGTTCGAAAGGGTAAGTAAGCCTCAAATTCGTTATTCCCCTTATTTATACTACTTGTTGCTCACTAATGGTGGAAAGCTAGAAAGTTTTGAAGAGGTAATGCAGGTAAAATCTAGGAAACAATGGGAGCATGGCATGAATGAGGAAATTAATTCTTTGGAAAAGAACCAAACGGGAGATTTGGTTGAGTTGCCAGCCAGAAGGAAAGCACTGAAAGATGAATAGATTCACAAGTTAAAGAAAGGAGAGAATGGATAGGTGAGACAAAAGGCCAGGTTATAGGGTCTTGAGCAAGCTCCATGACAGTGGTATTTGAAGTTTGACAGGTTTATGATAGAGCATGGCTTTAGTCAATGTTAATGTGACTATTATGTTTGTTTTACCAGGTTGGATAATATTAGCTACATTATCCTATTACTATACGTAGTGTATATGCTTGTTACAGGGTCACACATGTAGGAAATTGTTGAGCTAAAGGTAAAATTAGCTCAGACATGTGCCATAAAAGATTTAGGAGCAACAATCATTGGCATGAGTATTTCTAGAGACAGGGAAAATCACAGGTTGATTTTGTCTCAAGAGAATTATGTGAATAAGGTAGTGGAGAGGTTCAATTTGCAGGATGCAAAATCAGTTAGCACACCTATGGTTGGACAGTTCAAGTTGAGCTATGAACAGTGTCCTAAATCACATGATGAGGTTGAGTACATGGTATGTACTAGACCTGATATTGCCCAAGCAGTGAGAGTTGTTAGCATGTTTATGGCCAATCTAGGAAAGGAACACTGAAAAGCAGTTCAGTGGATTCTCAGGTATCTGAGAGGGACCAATAGTAGGTATTTATGTTATGCAGGGTCAAGCACTTCTCTACATGGGTATGTAGATTCGAAAATGGTAGGTGACTTGGATGGTAGGAGAAGCACCACAAGATATGTGTTCACTGTGGTGGTTGATCTTCAAGATTGAACTTGAAGATAGAAATACAAGCCAGAAATAAATTATAGGATGTACAGGTATAGGTATAAGTGTAGCTATTTATCTCAAAGTGGGAGATTGTTAAGTTGTGGAGCTAAAAGCTTCACTGTTATGCAAATGGTGGAGATTGTTGAGTGTCAAAGTAACCGACGTCAGTCAGGCCAATTGACATCAGTCATATTCAGTTACATAGCAATCGACATCAGTTATACATCAGCCGACATTGATTAGATAGGAATCGACGTTGGTCATCTCCAGACAGACAGAGATTGACGTCGATCGTCTATGCATTCCAGAACTGGTTTAATTTTAGATGGATAGTGAGTTTGCATGTAAAGACTAATTTTAGTCTTGAGTTTGCATTTCTAATTATTGTTTGGTTTGGGATCTATTTAAGAGACCCATGGGGCTGTATTGTAATAAGGACTAAGAAGGATTAAATCCTCAAGTGTAAGATCAATTGATCTGCAGGGTGTGCAAGATCAGGAAGATCTACATGGTAAGCAAGACCAGTTAGATATGTAAGTGTGCAAGATCAAGAAGGTCTGCTTGGTAAGCAAGGTCAATTAGATCTGCTAAAGGCAAGGAGGCAACAATGGTTGAGTTGATTGTCACTTGGACTTGTAAGGTAGGTAAAACAACCATTGAGTTGATTGTCACCGGTGGAGGGAACAACTCGGTTATTGAGTTGTGATTGTAATTGATTGAGAGAGAGAACTCTTGAGAGAGAATTACTATATGCCCAAGAAGTGTGGGAAGAGTGAGATTCATTCATTGTATTTCCTTTTGGAAGAGTGTTAATACAGATTGTATTATTTATCGTATCTCCTATTCTTTGTTGATTCTGAATTCTAGTTACTTATTACTTCTGGTTTAATTTCGTGTTTAGTTGCTTATACAAAGGTAATCAATTGTACTCTTAGAGTAGAGTAGGGGATCATAATAGTTGGTATCAGAGCTATGTGTAGATCCTAACAAATGCATCCCATGCCTCTTCAATGCCCCTTCTTCAAGGCCATGATAAAGATAATTATGGATTTAATTTCAAATATTATGATTATCCATGGCCACATATCTCAATTTTGAGATGGACAATCATGGTTGATACTAATCAATCTAAAATATATATAAATAAGATGCCTACCAACATAAATAGAGAGGCCATAAACATCATTGCTAAGTTATTTTGGTGCAAGGTTATTATGCTCAAATATCTTCAAAGATTGAATGTTTTAAAGTTATAATATTAAATTATTTCCATAAGGCTTTGGATTTGATCATAGTTTTTGTTTTCAAGATTTATTGATAGGCTAGTTTAGTGATTTAAAATTATGAGCTTAGGTTTTATGGAGTGTTCTTGAGGCATTGAAGGAGCTTACCACCATTGTTGACAAAGACAAAGATGCTTGATCAAGGGAGAACATGTTTTTGAGCCACATGGTATGCTGAATTCATTTAGAAATGTAATATGGTGTTGCTTTCTTTGATTTGTTTCTTGTTATCCTTTGTAATTTCCATAGGAATAAATGGGCTTGGTTAGTTAGTTCTTTATGCATGTTTCATTATTTATGGATTAATGCTTGACTAACTTACTTTATAATCCTCTCTACATCTTGGCATGCCTGGTAGGACTAGATGCATCTCACATTTGAAAGGAGATCATTTTGTAACTCTAAAATATTTATTTGAGCCTTTAAAACTCTTAAAAATTGATTTGTTAACCTTATTTTGTCATTTTTGTTTGCCACAGTTTTACATGGTAACTGACATCAATAAGTAATACTGACATCGATTACCTAGCTTAACTAACATTGGTTAGCAAAACTGACATTAGTTAGATCTTGATTAGCCAAAGTAACCATCATTGGTGGTAATAATCAATGTCAGTCACTGTGTTTTTCCAAAAATAAAGACTCGAGAGCTACTTTTTCAAAGTTCATTATTTCAAGCTAAAAAGAGCTTCAAAGCTAAAGGACTTGCTAACAATTTTATTGTAGGACCAAGCTTGATATTTAATCAAAACATATTTAAATCACCTTTGCATGCTTAAAAATCAATTAGGAACCTTATTTTGGGTGTTTAACAAAGAATTTAGGTGTTCTGATGAATGTTTTCAAAGTTTACAACTAAGACCAAGGGGTCAAATGAACACCACCAAACATTTTATTTGGGTTTAAAATTAAACACACTTGTCTATTCTTGTTTGCAATAGTTGCTTAGTTAAATTTTCTTTGGCAAAAAGAGGAATGTTTCATGTATGCTCTTTTATTTGTCCCCTATAGGGAACCCTTAGAATCAAAAGTGCCATTCCTATTACAAATAGCCTAGTCCAAGGGTTAGAAAGAATGTCGTCTAAAGCACTCCCCAAAAACTCGTCAAAGTTTGGGTGATCTTGAAAATGACCCTAAAGTCTTTCTATTTTATTCTTTCTTTATTTTCATGCAAATTTGGCTTGCGAGGGGGATGCCATTACCTCCCATGAGTTCTTTAGGGAAGCTTTGACCTAGGGTTTCACCTCTTAGCATTGACTTCATTTGACTCCTTTGGAGTTTCACATGGGACATATCTGCATTTGGACATTACACTACACTGAGCAAACAACAGGATGTAGTGGTTGTAAAAAGGACTAGACCTTTTTACAACTAACTAATACTATGGTCATCCAATATTTATGCTTGCATTTTACATCATTTGATGTGAAAGTCATTGTGCAATTGATTCCTCTAAAATGATCGAAACTTTGCTATTTTAGTAGACCCCACTTTGCCATACCTTGTCAGTTTAGACTTAAGATGCTTGTTTTTTGTCATTAGCTTACTTGGTCTTGATTTGTGTCTAAAAATGCTTATTAAATCAATGAACTCAACCAAAACACATTATCCTCAAATTTATTGAACAAAGGAGGTGTTACACTGTCTAAATGGAAAATTTATCTTTTCCTTATTCAAAGTGTCATAAAAGCTTTGTGTCATGTCATCCACTTTGGCATAGTCATGCTGCCTAATTGAGTCTAGATCTTTACCCAATTTATTTAAATCTTTCATTTATAATCCACATTCAAAATTAAACCTTTTTGAGTTCTAAGGGTTGGTGTCTCAAAATGGGTTCACCATTTGTGCACTAAGCTTGTTTTAATTTGGGTTCAATTTTCCACTTACATTGAAGGTCATTTATTAAGACTCAAAGTCACATTATCATCTTGGTGGACTCAAGTCATCTTATGTATCACTCACACTTTGGGTCTTAGAACATATTTTATCCTACTAGAATCATGTGGCAATGTTGTATTACCTATTTGGTTCTAGCTTTACACTTAGTGATTCACGTATGTTTTTACCTCTTGAGTTGCTTAGTTTATTTTGTCTTCTTCATAATCCAGAGAGCTTTCCTCTAAAATCCTAGGGTTAACTTGTCAAAGTTGAAGCTAGATTTTATAGTATGGATGTATCACAAAGATCTAGGCTTTGGTGTACTAGTTTTCACCTTGAGTCTTTGAGTTGCCTTACTCTCTTCTGATCTATAAAATTTCAACTTTACCAAAAGTTGAGTAAACTCGTGAACCAATTTTTTTAAAATTATGCATGTTTTCAAACCACCCTCCTTTATAGTCTCATTGGTACCTTGGTTATTTATTTGAAAAAGAGCCAAAACATACTTTGATTGGTTGTTGAACATTGGTCCAAATTTAGTCAATACACAAAAAAACTCTTTTTTAGACATGAGTCAAAGTTTCACTCATAGTGGGGCCTCTTATGGCCTTAGTTATGAGGATGACCAATTTTATAATGGTCAAGATAATCCCATTGTTTTTGATGATATCCCCACAACAATAGGACTCGAAGCTGATTACAATGAATATCAACCCTAGAAGATCAAGATGGAGCCCTTCTGAGATTGATAGAATCAAGGGCTAGATTACCTTTTGATTTTCCTACAAAAAAATTACATACCTTAGTTAGAGAAGGAGAACAACGACGGTAAGAGCAAGCTTTTACACAAATATACATACCTTCTTCCTTTAACAAAGGAAATGAAATACAAATAGAGTCAAAACCCACAAATCCAGATCTTCTAGCTAAGATCAAGATTATAAGTCAATGATGTTAGGATCCTCTACTCTACTGGAGAGTACAATTGATTACCTTTGTATAAGCAACTAAACACAAAATTAAACCAGAAGTAATAAGTAACTAGAATTTAAAAATAGCAAAGAATAGATGATACGAGAAACAATACAATCTGTATTAACACTCTTCCAGAAGGAAATACAATGAAGAAATCTCACTCTTCCCACACCTCTTGGTTGTACAATAATTCTCCCTCAAGAGTTCTCTCTCTCAATCAATTACAACCAACTCAACACAGAGTTGTTCCCTCCAGTGACAATCAACCCAATGGTTGTTGTTGCCTACTCTGATTGTGACAATCAACCCAATTGTTGTTGCCTCTAATACCCCACAGACCTTCTTGATCTTGCACCCTGTAGATCTAATTGGTCTTGCTTACCTGTAGATCTTCCTGATCTTGCACTCTTGCAAACCTTCTAGATCTTACACTTGAGGATCTAATCCTTCTTATACCTAATTACAATATAACCCCATGGGTCTCTTAAATAGATCCCAAAACAAACAATAATTAGAAACGCAGACTCAAGACTAAAATTAGTCTTTACATGTAAACTCACTATTCGTCTAAAATTAGAACAGTTTTGGAAACACACAGGTGATCGACGTTAGTTCCTGCCTGATCGATGCCGGCCGACTACTAACCGATGTCGGTTATTGTGTAACTAAATATGACCGACGTTGGTTGGCTTGACCAACATCGATTACTTTGACACTCAACAACTTCCACCATTTACATAATAGTGAAGCTTTTAGCTCCACAACTTAATAATCTCCCACTTGGAGATAAACAACTGCACCTGTTCCTATACCTATACCTGTACATCCTCTAATTTGTTTATGGCTTGTATTTCTATCTTCAAGTTCAATCTTGAAGATTAACCACCAACAGTGAACACATATCTTGTGGTGCTTCTCCTGTCATCCAAGTCACCTGCCATTTTTGAATCTACATACCCATGTAGAGAAGTGCTTGACCCTGCATAGCATAAATACCTGCTGCTAGTCCCTCTCATATATCTGAGAATCCACTGAACTTCTTTTTAGTGCTTCTTTTCTGAATTGGCCATAAACTTGCTGACAACTCCCACTACTTGGGCAATATCAGGTCTAGTACATACCATGTACTCAACCTCATCATGTGATTTAGGACACTGTTCATAGCTCATCTTGAACTATCCAACCATAGGTGTGCTTATCGGTTTTGCATCTTGCAGATTGAACCTCTCCACTACCTTATTCACATAATCCTCTTGAGACAAAATCAACCTGTGATTTTTTTTGTCTCTAGAAATACTCATGCCAAGGATTTTCACTCCTAAATCCTTCTTGGCACATGTCTGAGCTACTTTTACCTTTAGCTCAGCAATTCCCTGCATGTGTGACCCTTTAATAAGCATATACACTACATACAGTAACATGATAATGTAGCTATCATTATCCAACCTGGTAAAATAAACACAATGGTCACATTGACATTGACTAAAGCCATGCTTTGTCATAAACCTGTCAAACCTCAAATACCATTATTTTAGAGCTTGCTCAAGACCATATAACTTGGCCTTCTATCTCACCTGTCCATTTTCTCCTTTCTTTAACTTATGAATCCATTCGTCTTTCAATGCTTTCTTTCTGGCTGGCAACTCAACCAAATCCCACATTTGATTCTTTTTTAAGGAATTAATTTCCTCATTCATGCCATGCTCCCACTGTTTCCTGGATTCTACCTGCATTACCTCTTCAAAACTTCTTGGTTTTTCACCATTAGTGAGCAACAAGTAGTAAAAAGGAGGGTAATAATGAATTTTAGGCTTAACTACCCTTTTAAACCTCCTTATGGGCGTTTGAGACTCATTGATAGCTTGCTGTCCACCCAAATTTTATTTTAATAGTGATCGATCCCGGTCATCTCTCAGTCTACACCTGACCGATGTCAGTTCCATGCAACCGACCTTACTGGCATCGATTCTTACATGACCAACATCAGTTTTCACCTGCCCGACATCACCGACTTTGGTCTCCACCGGATCGACATCAGTTCCTACCTGATCGATGTCGATTCTCACCTGATCAACGTCGATAACTGTGTTTTCCTATGAGTGATGATTTTTACCTGCAAGATCATTTTGGATCATAACCTTGTCCAAATAAACATTGTCCCACTCAAAATTATTCAGCCTCTTGCGCTGATCTCTGTCCATCATCTTCTCCTTAAAAACCAAGGCTTTCCATGTCTTAAATGTGTCAAAAATATCAGATTTCCACTTTATGCAATAAACCCATACCTTTCTTGTAGCATCATCAATGAAAGAAACGTAATACTGTGATCCTCTAATAGAAGCTCCCTGAGCAGGTCCCCACACCTTTGTGTGAACAAGCTCTAACTTATGCTTCTTCTTTGTTGACCCAGTTGTGAGAAACCTCACTTCACCTATTTTCCAAAAATACAGTGCTCACAAAAATCTAGATCTATCAAATCTGAAAGCATACCTTTTGACTTAAGAAAATCCATTCCCTTCTCACTCATGTGACCAAGCCTATAGAGCCACATCTTTGCATCTACATCTGAAGTAGATAAAATATAAGGAGAATCAGTAATACAAGTAGATAGATAAAGTGTGCCTACTTTCTTACCTCTAGCTAATACAAGTGCACCCTTGGAAACTTTCCAAGATTCCACTGTGAGAGTTACTGTGCAACCCTCATCACCCAACTTCCCTACAAAAATCAAATTCCTCTTCAGGATGGGTACATGCATGACATCCTTCAACACCCATATGTTGCCAGTCTGCAATTTCAGCTGCACTTTTTCTTTGCCAACAATTTGATAAGGCTCACCATCCCCTAAATAAACCTTTTCAAAGTCTCCATGGACATAATCATGAAAAAATTCTCTATTTTGGGTTGCATGGATAGAAGCACCAAAATCTAAAACCCATGATTCTACCTGACTATCCAAAGAAAATATGAGAGCAACATGTGCAACAATACCTGCATCTTTTGCTTCTTCATTACCTTCATGCTGATCTTCTTTCAACCAACAATATTTATTTGCATGTCCTTTCTTTCCACAATTCCAGCAGGTTATACTGCCATACCTGGATTTGGATCTACTGCCTATCTTTGACATTGATTTTCATTGCTTGCCCTTCTCTCTTTGCCATCCCCTGCTTTCAACACTTAAATCATTACTTGATGTCTCCCTTGTGTTTTTCCTATGAATTTATTCATTCAAGATTACACTAACAACATCATCAACTTTCAATATATTTGAAGTAGACGCAATATTACTAACTACCATTACCAAGCTATGCCAACTTTCAGATAAAGAGCATAAGATTAAGAGAGCCTTAATTTCATCATCAAAAACTATTTTGACTGAAGTTAACTGATTTATAATTCCATGGAAATCATTAAGATGACTATATATAGATCCACCTTCCAGCATTTGCAAATTAAATAATTGCTTCATAAAAAATATCTTATTCGAAGCTGAGGGTTTTTCATATAAATTTGCCAAAGATTCCATTAGCTCTACCGTTGTCCTTGCCTGAGATAAGTTGGAAAACACAGAAGCTGCCAGGGTCAGCCTTATAGCTCCAAGAGCCTTTCTGTCAAGAACCTTCCATTCTTTGTCTTGCATACCTGTGGGCTTACATGAATCCCTACCCAACGGTAAGTACATATCTTTTTGATACAGATAATCCTCTATCTTCATCTTCCATAATTGATAATTCTTGCCATTGAATTTCTCCATTCTTAGCTTACTTTCTTCTACCATTGCTTTACTCCCACTCAAACAGAAACCCCTGTAAGTGACCTGTAATCAACAAACACTAACACGCTTTGATACCACCTGTTAGTGAACCAAGCTCTAATACCAACTGTTAGGATCCTCTACTCTATTGGAGAGTACAATTGATTACCTTTGTATAAGCAACTAAACACAGAATTAAACCAGAAGTAATAAGTAACTAGAATTCAAAAATAACAAAGAATAGATAATACGAGAAATAATATAATCTGTATTAACACTCTTCCAGAAAGAAATACAATGAAGAAATCTTACTCTTCCTACACCTCTTGAGTGTACAGTAATTCTCCCTCAAGAGTTCTCTCTCTCAATCAATTACAACCAACTCAACACAGAGTTGTTCGCTCCAGTGACAATCAACCCAATGGTTGTTGTTGCCTACTCTGATTGTGACAATCAACCCAATTTTTGTTGCCTCCAATACCCCAAAAACCTTCTTGATCTTGCACCTTGTAGATCTAATTGGTCTTGCTTACGTGTAGATCTTCCTGATCTTGCACTCTTGCAAACCTTCTAGATCTTACACTTGAGGATCTAATCCTTCTTAGTCCTACTTACAATACAGCCCCATGGGTCTCTTAAATAGATCCTAAAACAAACAATAATTAGAAACGCAGACTCAAGACTAAAATTAGTCTTTACATGCAAACTCACTATTCATTTAAAATTAGAACAGTTCTGGAAACACACAGGTGACCGATGTCAGTTCCTGCCTGACCGATGCCGGTTGACTACTAATCGATGTCGGTTACTGTGTAACTAAATATGACCGATGTCGGTTGGCCTGACCGATGTCAGTTACTTTGACACTCAACAACCTCCACCATTTGCATAACAATGAAGCTTTTAGCTGCACAACTTAACAAACAATATGTAGATCAACTTGTCACAAACTTAACTGACTCCTAGTTTCCATTTCAATTCACAATAATGCTTCGAAAGAACACAGAGATATGGTTGAAAGTATGCAATAAGTATTGGATGAGAACATTACCATAGTGGATCAAGGTAATCTAAATGAATAATTAATGTCACAAGAGACCTTACAAGATGTTCCATTTGATACATAACATACATTCTTTATTCATCAAGAACCTCTCGTTACTTTACAAACTCAGAAACCCAAACATTCAGTTCAAATTGAGGAAATCCCTCAAGACAATTTGGCTAGTTCTCTTCAACCAATCCAAATATTGGTAAGTAAACATAGAAATTTCCAAAATCAACAAAGTATAAAATAGCCAGATTCAGGGAATGTTTTACAATCCAAGAATCAACTACCTATGTTCTCAGCTCAAGCAACAAATCAAAACTAAATCATGGATCGAAAGGTATACATTCCCTATAGATTCACATAAAACTAGAGGCACATTCCACCCTCATAACAAAAAAACCAAGGGCACATTCCATCCCAATAGCAACAAAACTAGGGGCACATTCCACTCTAATAGAAATAAAATCAGGGGCACATTCCACCCCAACAACAACGAATCTAGGGGCACATTCCACCCCAACATCTTATCCAATCCACAAATGCACCAAACATGCAACAATGAAATTCTATGAAGGAAATTTTCCAAGTATTGGAGACAAATAATAGAGTCAAAAAGTATAAATTTGATGAGATATGTCCATATCCATTTGATTTATCTATTCTCGAAAACCTCTTTCCACTTCATTTTGAGGCACCCAAATTTGACAAGTACAAAGGGAAAGGAGATCCACGTGAACACATACAAGCATTCTTCATCTTATGTCAAGAGGTTGTTTATAGTAGCGAGTACTTACTATGACTATTTCCATAAAGTTTAATGGGACAAGCTCTTGATTGGCTACTTAAACTACCCAAGGGATTAGTTGTGGATTAGAATGACTTATCAGAAAAGTTCGTTAACCATTTATCATAGAACATTTAACTTGAACTAACCATTGTTGACTTATGCAAATCCAAGGAGTGTGATGGTGAAATTTTTACTGCATATCTACAAAGGTGGAGAGCATTGGTAGGCTGCTTTCAACATAATTTACCAGATAAATAGTTGGCTGATATTTTTGCACATAATTTGGATCTTGAAGTTGTGCATAATCTACGGTTAGCTTGTGTTAACTCATTTGAAGAAATTATTGACAAAGGAGTGTAGATTGAGAAGGATTCTATTATTAAGGGCCTTGTTAAGATTTTTGTGCAAGGTCAAGCATCTAATAAGACTAAATCAGTGGCTCAAACAGTTATACAAGATAAGCCTAAGCGATTTAACAAAAATAAGAACATGGTTGGAAATGGGGTGATAGAAACAAGACATGTACAAATGGTACAGACTATGCCTCCTTCAAATGTACAATTAACTCCCCCAAATCCACTACCTAATTTGTAAAGACAACTTCCATGAAGGACATTTCATAACAATTTTAGAGTCTTTAGTAAGTTAGGAGAATTGGTTGAAATAATGTTACAAAATCTCATTGCAACTAATTTTATTATATGGCCAGTATCAAGGCCATTTCCTCAAGATCAACCAAAACCAGAATGGTACAAAGAGAATGAATGGTATAACTTTCATCATGTTACTGGTCACGATGCATATTGTTACATTCAATTATGACATATTATTGAGGACTTTATTGAAAATGGTGAGCTAGAAATTAAGTTGGCCCCTAATCAAGACACAAATCAAGATATAAGAATCTACAAAGACTCCTTTCCTTGACATGATCCACCACCACCAAGAAACAATCAAAATGGTCATAATCAAGGGTAGAGACAAAATCAAAACCAACAACAAAGTCAAAATTGTAATGAGCATAATCGAGATCATAATGCCCACACTAATAATGTGGCTTATAACAATGTACCTTACGATTATAATAATACTATGGGATGCATTTTTGCAACCCACATTGCCACTATTATTGTAAAACCACATGGCCAATTTCATGTTCCTCATAAAATGGGACCTATCATTATAGGGTCAGCACCCTCTACCCTAGTCATACCATGTCGAGTTCACATCATCATGTTGCTACTCTATTTGCACGGGTTACTAATCTTGAACAACAATATTGTTCTTCTAATTATAAAGGCTCCTCACTGACCCAAAATTGTCACAATACTATTAATCACCCATAGGTCACCATCCAAGGGCCTTTTCCTCGCTCTTCTAATTATAATGACTCCTTGTCACCTCTAGGTTGTGCAGTTACAACTAGACATCTGCGAGTTACCATCCAGGGCCCTTCACCCACTTCTTTCCATAAACCTAATGAGAACATTGTGCCAATGGTTCCAAATCTAAATACTATCTTGACAAAGACTAAACTAGTTTAGTCCACATTTCAAAGGCCTTATAGACTAGTAGATCAATTAGATAAAACATATGTACAAATTTCCATATTAGAACTCTTGCAGACATCTAATGTCCATAGAACCATCTTCAACAAACTTTTACAAGAGTCTATTGTGCCTAATGATATAAAACTTAATCAGTTCCAGAACCTAGTTGGACATTTGTATTCATTTTGACAAATCACATTTGATCAAAAGGACATGTCCACCCTTGGCCCAAACCACAATAGCCCACTATATATTGAGATAATTGTTACAGATCACAAGATCAAGTGGGTTATTATAGATAATGGTTCAGGGCTGAACATCATATCTCTTAAATTGATGTGATGATTGGGCTACATAGATAAAGACATTCAGCTAGAAACTATTACAATCAAGGCTTATGACAACACCGAGAGGGAGTCATCTATTATAATTTAGTTTTTAGTCATGGTTGGGTCTATTTCTCATCACACATTATTTTATATTGTGGATATTGAGCTTCCTTATAACATACTTCTTGGTCATCCTTGGATCCATGAAGTATATATAGTTCCATCTACTCTTCACCAATGCCTTAAGTTTCCCCATGATGGGATTGAGGTTACTATTCCTGCTGATCAACAACCATACAAATATTGCAAACATCTTGAAGCAAAGTTTCATAATTATAAATATTTCCCAAGTTCTAAATTCATTACAAAGAAGAATAAATCCATCATTTCTCATCCATCTCCATCTAATTATATAGACCCTGATGATCTAGCCTCCACTTCAATTGATCCATTTATTGTAGCTCTGACCAAACAAGTTATTATTAAAGACACAGGCATTTTCACGTACCATCTAAAATATGTCCTCCATATTGCAAAATTACCAAAATCCCCTAAAACATTTGGTAAGTCTAAAAATAGACCTGATCAGATTTGGCAACCAAAGAAGAAGCAACCAAAACCTCTTATGGTTTTTGTACCTACGATTGCACCAAAGAAAGATCGAGAGGATTTCACCGAGGGAGATTGGTTATATTCTGAAGGCCTTGCTGATTCTTTTCAGAATCTAATGTATCTTATCCCTAACAAGATAATGGATCATCTTGATTATACAAGGAAAGGCCTTGGCCCACAAGTGCAAGGAATTTTAGAACCTTTATCAGCTGAAGTTATCAACTAGAATCATGATCTCGGATTTCAACCACTAGAGGATGACCTCATGACATTTACTAGTGACTCTTTCAAAGTAACTAGTAATGAGACTCCTAAAAATGACATAACATCCCATTATAGCCTTTTTGATGAGCTTGTTGATTCAGATTTGTTTGATTCAAAAGCCATACTGACCATAACACCTATTAGAGCTTCCTGTCCTGAAGCAAAAACCCATCCTAGTAGTGCTTCCCTTCTTGAAGTAGGACATTATATCTTCACCATTGGTGCTTCCCATCCTAAAGAAAACCCTCATTGTAACCTATGCCTTTGCCATATTGAACTCATAAATTAGGATCAAAGAAATTTGGTCATATACCTCGATGAGTTTTAAAATGAAGAATCGATTACAGAATACATGGGCCTATGAGATGTATTCCCCATTGGTGATCATAATCAGGGTTTTGATTTTTCATTGAATTCTTCTACCTATTTTAGAGAGCAGGTAAAATTTCTTAGTCATAATAAATAACAAACATTGAGATCTTTAGGTGAAAACCTCTTTGAGACACTTCTTGATCAGGGAAAAAGTCAAGAAAAAGACAAGCCTTTGAGTGAAAACTTATTTTAGGTGCTCCCAGGTGGGAAAGTTTGCTCATCCCCTCAGGATGTATAAATTCCATCTAGCCCAAGTTCCATAGCTAGTACAAGCATCTCTTCAGAACAATATCAAATATTTGAGCATCTTGCTCTTGAGTTTTTAGAGGTCTTTGCCAATTGGCCTTTACCTGAGAAGGCAAATTCTGATTCTTCATATCATCTAGATCTTTGGGAGGAAGAACAAGAAGATATAGCAGAAGAAGATGATCATGACCATACATTACCTAAAATTCTAGAAGATGGATCTACACTCCTTATGGAGGGTACAACAAAAGTGAATATGAGAACCCATAAGGATCCCAAAATTGTTTATCTTAGAGCTTCCCTTACTGAAGCAAAACATGAACATATTATATCCATTCTTAAGGATTATATAGACATATTTGCATGGGCATATTCTAACATGCCAAGATTGAATCTAGATTCAGTTGTGCATCATCTTGTTGTTCATATTGATGCTAAACTAGTCAAGCAAAAGTTGAGAAAGATGCATCGACGTATCACCCTTTTGGTTAAGGCCACATTAGAAAAGTTGTTAGGAGCCAATTTTATTAGACCACTGGACTACTTTGAATAGATTTATAACATAGTGAAAGTAAGTAAAAAACCCCAGGCATATGTGTTTGTACTAATTTTCATGATATCAACAAAGCATACCCTAAAGATGATTTTCCTCTACCTAACATTGACATGATCTTCGACTCAACAACTAGGTATGAGATGCTATGCTTAATGGATGGATTTTTTGGTTACAATCAGATCAAGATAGCCCCTAAAGATCATCATAAGACCATGTTCACCACTCCATGGGGGACATTATGTTACCAAGTCATGCCATTTGGTTTGAAGAATGCTAGAGCCACATATCAACGTGCAATGACTGTCATCTTCCATGACATGATGCATGACATTGTCGAGGACTATGTTGATGATATACTAGCAAAATCAAGAATAAGAGTGGGACACCTTGGCATTCTATAAAGAATATTTGAGAGGCTTCGAGCATATAAAGTTCACTTGAATCCTAATAAATGTGTCTTTGAAGTCACATTAGGAAAATTGATAGGGTTCATTGTATCACAACGAGGAATTGAACTTGACCCTACAAAGGTCAACGCTATTATGGAAATGCCTCCACTAAATAATCTTAAACAATTGCGAGGTCTACAAGGAAAGGTCTAGTCTATACACAGGTTCATTTCTTAATTGGCAGATAAATGCCACCCATTTACCCATCTCTTAAAGAAATTGGTAAATTATCAATGGGATGAAGATGGCTAGATAGAATTTGCAAAGCTTAAAACATACTTGGCCAATCCACCAGTATTATGAACTCCAACACAAGGAAAGCCACTACTTATTTATATATCAACCATAGAACATGCACTGGGGGCACTTTTAGCTCAACATGATTATCATGGTAGGGAACACAAGGTTTATTATTTAAGCCACACATTGGTAGCCTATGAACATAATTATATGCCTATTGAGAAGGCATGTTTAGCTATGGTGTTTGCCACTCAAAAATTGTGACATTATATGCTAAATAACAAAACTATTATTATCACCAAGGTAGATCCTCTTAAGTTTCTCTTATCTAAAGTATCCCTTCAATGATGCATAGATAAATGGATTATTCTCCTTAGTGAGTTTGATATTGAATACCAAAATCAAAAGGAAATCAAAAGATAGGTTCTTGCAGACCAACTTGTGGAAGCTCCTATTACGTTCACTCAACCTCTCAACTTTGACCTTCCAGATGATTATATCATGATGATAGAACAAGCATCACAAGAACTTTAATAGTGGATGATCTATTTTGATGGATCCTTCACATCCTGAGGATCTGGAGCTGGCACATTGTTGATAATGCCACAGGGGGATTTGATCCCCAAAGCCTTCCATATATAATTTTAGTGTATAAACAATATGGCTGAATATGAGGCATTGGTTGCAGGGCTTCATCTTGCCATACAGTGGGATATTCAAAACTTAAAGGTCTATGGAGATTTGTAGCTAATCATTAATCAGATAACTGATCAGTATCAAATAAGAGATGATAAGCTTGTTCCTTACAAGCAAATTATTGATAACCTTAAAACACATTTTAAATATTTATAGTTTGATCAAGTTCCATGAGTCAATAATATATCTGCTGATGCCATGGTAATAATTGGTTCCATCATTCAAATGCATAATAACACTAAAGAGTATCAGGTCTTGATTGAAAATCTTCTTCAACCAACACATAGTCTATCAAATTCAGAGAGGATATGCACCATTATTGATCCTAATCCCTTGCCTAAGTTACCATGGTACCAAGATTTTTATAACTATTTCCATAGCCATGTATTTCCTGCCAACCTTTCCAACAACCAATAAAAACTATTCCTTCATCACTTAACATGTTATATTCTCCTTAGAAACACATTTTATCAAAAAGGCTATGATGGAACGCTTCTTCATTGTTTATCTTTGGGAGAATCCAAGTTGACACTAAAGGAGGTTCATGAAGGAATGTGTGGGGCCCATACCAATGGTGTAGTCCTAGCAAAGAAACTTCTCAAAATAGGCTATTATTAGCCCAAATAGAGACAAATGCTTGTAATTATGTAAAAAAGTGTGTTTCTTGTCAATAGCATGTTAACTTGATACATACACCTTCCTTACCATTGCAGCTGATTACAACACCATGGCCATTCTCAATATGGGGTCTCGATCTCATTAGAAAAATTAACCCAACATCTTTAGATGGCCATAAGCACATTTTGACTACAACCGAGTACTTTACCAAGTGGATTGAGGCCATTCCTCTCACTTATGTTATTAGAAAACAAATAGCCAAATTCATTTATTACCATATCATCTGCCGATATGGTATCCTAGCCCATATTATATCCGATAATGGTGGATTCTTTTTGAACCAAGATATGAAATCTCTTTGTGCAAAATTCAAGATCAAGCACAAGAAATCCACTCCATATAACCCACAAGGAAATGGATAAGCTGAGGCATCAAATAAAACCATTCTATCCATCTTAAAAAAGATTGTCAATGATGTTGGCTGTAATTGGAATTTGTAACTCTTTCCTATCCTTTAGGCTTATAGAACCAATCATCACACCCCAACTAGAGCTACTCCGTACTCTCTTGTTTTTGGCATTGAAGCTATCATCTCGGTCAATATTGAGATCCCATCTTTAAGAATATCACTAGAGCACATAGAAGATGATGAAGACTATAGAACCTCACAGCTGCAAGAACTAGAACTTCTTGATGGTAAGCGTTTGGCTGCCCTAGAAAACTTGTTCGCCTATTAGAATAGATTGTGGAGAAGCTTCAAAAAATGCATTATATCTTGAGAATTTGAGATTGGTGACTTAGTTTTGAAAGAGAACCAGAAGAACATGAATGTTGAACCCAAAAATAAAGGCAAGTTTCAACTTAAGTGCTTAGGACTGTATATTGTCACAACAAACTATGGATCGGGAGCATATCAATTGGCTAAACCTAATGGTGAAGAAATTTTAGAGCCCATAAATATCATACACCTTAAGAGATTCTACGCATGAATAGATTTGAACCATTGTCTATAAGACCCCTGACTTGGGGACAACTTGTTCTATCATAATTTTATCCCACCCTTTTATCTTATCTTGAACACATTTTATACTACCCTGGTCCACTTTTCATGAATCCCTACAGTAAAGGCTTTGAACCCTTGGCACTTTGAACACATTCTTCATCCCATTTTGGATTTCTCTCTTTGAGGAACACATCTTTGTTATGTCTAAGACATGTTATAATTTTAAAAACTTTTTTTCCCTTAACCAATTATGATCTTGATTATGTCTCATGAATATTATAAACATCTTCAATAGTAGTTCTACAAAGAAATTCAGCCAGGACCGTCTTGTGTAATTTTAGACAGGTGAACAATTGCATCTTCTCAGTACAAATTATTTTCTTCTCTTTTTTGTTTTATCAAATACCCTCACTCTCACTGATTTCTGATCATGGGCCATTACAGCCAGCTTAGTTGTCTTATTGGACCCTCTACTCTTAGGACGTGCATCTCATAGACTAGATGGTCCCACCTTGTGCATATTTTATCCCAAAAACATAAAAAACATTAGATATACTTTGAAAATACCAAAAACATCAGAACATGATCCATAAAAGAACAAAAACATTGTCTCATGTTTCTATACATTTGTACATTTCCATTCCACCATACCACGCTCTCATTGTTTTGTGAGCAACTGTTAAGTTTGAGCGCTTTCACCATTTTGTGAGCAACTGTTAAGTTTGAAATCCCTTGCCATTTTATGAGCAATAATTAAGTTTGAATTCTCTTTACATTTTACAAGCATAAAAACACCAATTCATTTCATCTTGTCCCATGTACTAGCCATTTTGTAAGATCATTCTTTTTCATCTCATCAGCTTCTTATTTGCCAGACCATTCTCATTTGTTTGTCGTATCTTCCATTTTCTTCTCTAAATCATGCTGGTCTGATCATCATTTTTATTCTATTCGATTTCTTGGGAAAATTACATTTGGCTTGAAGTTCATGTTGGAACATGCATCTATGGAACTATGTAGGCAACGTCCACTCGTCTTATACATCTGGAGTCAGCTTGACTAACCCTTTCCCCTTCTTCTCTTCTCCCATTTCTTTTGTCATTGTTCATATTTAATTAAGGAACAATGGTCATTGCTTTTTTTATTGATGTGGTAGAAAGTAATGCCTCTACCACACATAAATGAACATTTGTCTTTAAACTGCACTAACTTGGTTTTTGTTTGTGTTTATTTGAGTTTTCTTGATATTTTGTTGTGTTTTCTTGTGCTTTTACACCTCTCCTTTTATTTCTTCTCCTTTTATATTTTTATTATTTCTGGTCTCATCTTGGTCTTGTGTTTCCTTGATTTTTTTTTTTGCTTATCTCTTTTATGTTTCAGAACATCTTGATGGTCCACATGGATCTTGATTATTCATATCTTGGTCTCATGTCGTTAAGATGTTCTTGACTTTTTTTTTTAAAATTTTTGTTCCTACTTAAGATCATATCTTGATTTTAAGTTAGGTTCATTTATGTTTATCTTTTTCTTTCTTTTTGCTTTTTTGTTTAAATGTAACTCATTGTAACTCTAGTTTTGGTCATTGTTTTACCATTATCCTTAGTTATAGATATTCACATTTGAACTGACTCAGTGCAATTAAAATCTTATGTCATTCTAAGTTATTCATACTTATGATGCCTAATTTATTTTTATATATCAAGCACTTTGTGCTTAGGTCTCAACATCTTAAACACCAACATAAGATTCAATGAATGATTCTCAAGAACACTTTGCAAAATGTAAGCTCATGATATGGAATTAGGCTTCTAGGTAGCATGCATTTTAGGCTTCTTTCTCTATGCTTAGATGTGCATGTATTTGCATACATTTTAAGTCTAATTAATTCTTGGTCATTTTTCATCATTCCTCATTCCATTCTCTTCTAAACTTGGGTGAACTATATTGGCCTAAAGTTCATGTTAGAACATGAGTCCATGGAACTATGAAGGTAATGCTCAATTTCTATTGAGGTCATCTCGGCTATCTCCATTATTCTTTTCATCTCTCTCACCACTTTGTGCATTCTCATATGCTTAGTTTTATATGGATTTCTAAGCCATTACACCATCGCATGTACATTTGCACCCACTCACTTTAACCTATCTTTTCAGTTATATCCTTGAGCTATTTTGCTTGCCAATTTCTCATGCTAGGGTACAACATCTAAACCATGTCTGAATCAAATCAGCGCTATAGGGGTGAAATCATTATTTATTCTTTTTCAATGATCAAGATTCACCCTACTGAGGCCAAACTATTTTATCATGATCATATCTACTCTACCAGAATACTTATTATTTTCTCTTTGGAGACCCCGTTCTAGTGGTGCTTCCCTTCCTAAAGCAGAACATTCTCCCATTTCTTCTAATTCCAATCTCTCCACATTAAATCCCATGATGGCAATATTTTAGTGTTCAACTTATCTCAAGATTGATCAATGCCATAAACGCACAACTGGTACTCTCAAATTGGGTACGTTTACAGTATGTCCCTTACATTTATGGATTGTATCTTTCCCATTCCCCTATCTCTGGGGCCTATTATACCTCTCATTATATTTTGATCATTGATGATAATCACGTGTGCAAGCATTAGTTCATCTAGATGTGATCTAAAACATGGGTTAATCTCTCACTTTCTCTCTCTTTTTGAGAGTCCATCCTTCTCTTTCATACTAGTATGTCCTCTCAAGGGGGCATCATGGGTCTGTTCTAATTTATTCTTGACAACTCTTTTCCTTGAAAAGATGTTGCTTCACCTGAATGTCTTTCTACACCTTCTTAAATAGGGGAAAAATGTAGACATCCAATTTGTAACACCATTTGTGTTGAAATCGTCAATCTTACTCGAATTGCACATTTTAGGTCAAAATCTATAAAATGTGCTAAATAGTTCAAAATTGTCATTTACAAGTACCAATTTAGGTCAAAGAATCCCTAAATAAAGCAATGCATTTTATGGGCCAACTAACTTTGATTAGATTATTTCGAGTCATAATGATGATTTCACCTTTTGTGCTTTAGATCACTCTTTTCTTCTAATTTATTGGTACACACCATGTACCTTTGTTATTTTGTGTTGAAAACATCCTAAATAGAAATATAGTTCTACAACATCCTACTGTCACCTTCTAATTCTTCTTGAGTCAAATTACAACTTAGTAATATGACTTTCTAACCATTTTGATTAATTGAGGGCCAATTTTCAAATAATTGCACAAATGTCGATTAAACTTATTTAAGGCTAATTAATCTACATCAAGAGCTTAAGTGGATTTTCTATAAGATTTGTTGAATATTTATTTTTGAAAATTGATTCTTATTAACTGCATCATCGGGTGACATCATTTCTTGAGAAGACATCTTTAAGCCATAAATGCCACTAATATCATGATTATGGGTCACCCATGCCTAGTTAATGCCTCCCATTTCTCTTCAATGCCCCTTCTTCTAAGGTCATGATGAAGATAATTATGGATTTAATTCCAAATATTAGGATTATCCATGGCCGCACATCTCAATCTTGAGATGGATGGTCATGGTTAATTCTGACCAATCTAAAAAATCTATAAATAGAGAGGCCATGAACATCATTTCCAAGTTATTTTGGTTCAAGGTTATTATACTCAAATATCTTCAAAACTTGAATATTGCAAAGTTATAATGCTAAATTGTTTCCACAAGGCTTTGTATTTGATCATAGTTTTTATTTGCAAGCTTCATTGATAGGCTAGTTTAATGATTTAAAATCATGAGCCTAGGTTTTATGGAGTGTTCTTGAGACATTGGAGAAGCTTACCACCATTGTTGACAAATACAAGGATGTTTGATCAAGGGAGAATGTGTTTTTAAGCCATATGGGTATGGTGAATCCATTTGGGAAGGTAATATGGTGTTGCTTTATTTCATTTGTTTCTTGCTATCCTTTGTAATTCCCATAGAAATAGAAGGGCTTGGTTAGTTAGTTCTTTATGCATGTTTCATTATTTATGGACTAATGCTCACTAACTTGCTTTGTGATCCTCTCTACATTTATAACTTTTGCTACTCTATATATATGGTGAGTTCATGCCATGGAAACTATTTATCTTCCTTCTTAATAATAAGCCATTTTTTTAAGAGCAAGAAAAAGGTTTTTCAAATAATTTTAAATTTAAAAAAATAATTATTTTTTAATCCATTAATCTATTGAAGGATTAAAATAAACTTTTCAAACAATAGTAATTTACTTTAACTTACTTTTAATAATATTATTTTAGGTATATTTACACAAAAATGTTTTTTAACATTTCTACTGTTATTTCAAAATACATTAAATTTTATTATAAAATTTTCTTTCTTTTGTACTCAATATCCAATACACTTGTTTTGATATAAGCATGTGTTTATCTTATTATACAAGAAAGAGAGACATATGATGTTGATTTGCTGTGATAGAAATAGAGATTGCATCCTTAAATTAATTTTATTGTATTAATATAGATCATATACACAACATTAGGTATTAAAAAACATGTCTTAATAAAGATTAGGTTACGTTCTTGGGTTCACTAAACTTTCATAAATTTTAAGGAGCACCTATGTTAGTCAATTACGTCTAAGTTACTCTAAGGTCCTCAATAATACTATTGTCAATTAGACTCGTACCCTTGTGAAGGTAGTTTTAGGCCTTCACAGTCTGTTGAAACATGAAAACAATCCTAGGCTATGGGTGGCTTAATCAATGGATTGAATCTCTAGATTATAAGGGCTAGCTCCCTTTGGTGTATCAATTAGGATCTCTACACTACTCTACAAACTACCAAAAAAAGGGAAGAAAGAAACTTGAAGGAAAATCTTATCTAATGATGATGATACACCTAAATTTTGAATTGATCCACTCAATTTGAGCTCCTAAAAACATTGATCTAGATAAGAAAAGGGCTAAACTCTCAACTCCAATTGACCACTATGCATAAGCATTTCATGAAACGGTTCTATCTGATGATTAAAATTTGAGGAAAATGATGGAATAGGCCTGATTTAGGGCACTAACAATCCACTTACATCCACTATAACTTAAACTAAAAGACATCAAAACATAGAACATGACCTACATAATATAATCAACTAGTAACTAGGTAAAAATCAAGACTTGACAATGAAGAAAGATTCTATCACATGTGCAAATCACTGACATAAATACACTATACCAACAACTAAAAATTGAAAATAGTCATTCCTTTAATCTAAAAAAGGTTACAAACTCAGTCTTTGGTAGAATTTGATCTTGCCAAAAGAGGGATACAATTCAAAGCTAAGGATCCAACTTATATAGAAAAAGATACAACATCCAAGAGGATGGCACTAAAAATAGAAGAGGAGATCAACTAAGTCCAACTTGTGCTATCACAACCTTCAAGTAAAATATATTTTTGTCTTATGCCTTGTATAAAAGCTCTTTGGCATTTAAAATGAATGGTGGGCTCAAGCTTGAGTCAAAACTTGCAACATGCATGATGCTACACCAATCTCTAAATATGAAACTCTTCTTGAGCTGTTGGAAACAAGGGAACAATATCCTTGGCATGTAATCATTACTAATGCTAAACTTAAAATTCTATTTGAATTGCTGGAACATTGAAGCTTTAACTAGATAAACAAGAACACATGCATGAAATCAATGCCATGTTGGTGTTTAAAGGGATGAGATGGATCCAAGTTTGACAAGTCAAAATCTTGCATGGAAAGCCACACCACACCTTGAACTAAGAACTCCACTTGAAGTTGACTTAGACCTTTGGATACATGAGATTGACTAGGAGATAATCATGAATACAAAAAATAGTCAACTAAAACTTAGACCAACCAACTCGAAATCAACCTCCACTTGTATGAAATTCCATGTTGACTCCATCTCTTGTTTTTGTGCATGTATTGCTTTGGGCCATTTGCTTATGGTTTTCATCTTTGGCTATGTGTTTATATATTTCTCTTAGACTTTTGTCTCTCAAACAAAATGTTTGAGACTTATTTCTTTATGCACTTTCCTTTGGTTTATTCTATGGCTTGTCTTGCTTCTATTTTTTCCCTTTAGGCTAATTCATTCCTAGAATTCATTCCCTTTCTTTCCCTTCATTCATTTTCATGGCCTTTTCCTTTGGTTTATTTCCTTTGGACAAAAAGTCTGAAGGAATTCTATGTCTTCAAATTTTTATCTTTTCACTTTCCCGTAGACTTTCCCCTTGGTAAACCTTCTGAAGGAATTATTTCATACAATTTATTCAAAGGAATTCCTTCAAATTTTTTGAAAAGTCCTTTCATCTTTTTGGGAATGGTCTATTTCTTTGTAAACTTCCTTTAGATAAAAAGTTTGAAGGAATTCCTTCTTTCGAATTGCCCTTCAGGCTTTGTAAATTGTCCCTTTCCTGAGAGGCACAAACCCTTCAAATTTCCCAAGTGGACCTTTCCTTAGGGACTCTAACCCTTCAGACTTTGTCTAAATGGTCCTTTGGGCTTTCTATTAAGTCCTTTTTTGAAGGGCACAAACCCTTCAAATTTTTTTATTTTAAACTTTCTCGAAGGGCACATACCCTTTGAGATTCCTGTAATAGATCCTTTTCTAAAGGGATTCTACCATTGGGAATTCCTTGTAAAGTGACTTTCCCTAAGGGCATATACCCTTCAAAAAAAATAAACGGTCCACTTAGAATTTTTAAATTGCCTTATTCCAAAGGGCACATACCCTTTGGATTTTTTTAAAGTGTCCCCTTGACCTTTTTGTAATGACCTTTCAGAATTTGAGAATGGCCCTTCAACCTTCTTAAATGTGCCCTTCCGACTTTGTCTTGGTCCACTTACCAAATCCTTTAGAAAAATTGTCAAGCCCTTCAAGATTTTTGCAAAGAACCTTTTCGAAGGGAAAGAACCCTTCAAAAAACTTGTAAAAGGACCCTTTTCTTTAGAAGTACCTTTTGACAAACTTGAAGTGGATTGTTTCCTTGAGGATCGACCCTTCAAAAATATTTCAAATGACCTTCGGGATTGTTGAAAGGGTCCTCAGAACTTTTGAAATGGCCTTCGCGCTTTTTGAAAAATGAACTTCTCTGAAAGTTGAAATGGCCTTCAAGTTTTTTGTAAAATGACTTTACCCTTTTGAGAAGAACCCTTCTTGTTGTAAAACCCAAAGTCCTTTAATATTTTCTCCTTTCAACTATTCTGATCGACATATGCTCTTTCAAATCAAACTCGCATGGTATGCAGAGCTTTGAATGATAAGGGTGACAATTTTTTGACCTGTGGGGTAAAAAATTGTCAACATTCTGGTGACTCCACTAGGAAACATGCCTACTATGCTTGAGAACCTGGCCATATACATGATATGTGAATCAAAAATAAATTATAGCTCTGATCCATGACTGAAAACTCTCTTTTGGCATGAGATAACCTTCATCCTCTAAAACAAGAAGGGAAACACACAAAGTAGGGAAAACAAACTAAAAAGCAAATGTGAAAACAAGCACTTATTAAACAAAACATAACAAAACTAATGTGCTTGAACAACACTTAGAGGAAAACAAACCAACAAGGAACCTAGCTAACCATGACAAAGGATGATCCACCTAGATCAAAAGGGAAATTCATAAACTCAGTCACTGCAAAAGATGGTACAAGTTGTAAGGTAGGATGTTTATTAATCATAACCTTTGATAAGGCATTTTTTTGTCTACCAACTATATTAACATCTTCTTAAATGAGTCATCAATAATAAACCAAGCACCAAGAAAGATAAACTCATCAAGCACTTCCTAATCTTTTTCATACTGCTTGTCATCTACCACCTTGTCAAGTGATATCTCATCTATGCATTATTCTTTAGTCACAACATCCTTTTTATTGACTGCTACAAGTTCATCCAGCTCTTCAAGGAGCTTTGAATAGACAAACCAATCTATATTATAATCTTAGATGGGTGATTCTTGATCAGATTTCTCATAAACATGCTCTTCAATAGACAACATATCCATACAAAGTTCTTCAATCTCTTGTAGAGATTCAAAGTACACCTACCAATCATCTTTTTGTTCCTCATTTTGATCTATTTGAATAGAATCAACTTGAAAGCTATCAGTATCCTTCTCAATAGGAGATACCTATAACTAATTTATGACTTCAATTTGTACTAGCTCCTTTTAGAGTTCCTCCACATCAAGAACAACCTTCTCATTTTTAACTATAATTGGATTCTTAACTACAACCTTAAGTGAAGTATCAATAGGAAATTCTTCCTCAAACACACCTGAAGCATCCTCTACACACTCTACAAGAACCTGACCTGTAGCTACAACCTCTTTTTCAATGTTTTAGAGTATAGGCTCCTCCTGAAGAAGGGAGATGGTGGGAGGGTGATGAAATTCATTTGTTTGAGAGGGAGAATGAATCATGGGAGGTTGATCGTGATCAACTTTTGGAATCTAGAGAATAATGGAATTATTTAGGAAGTTTTGGAGAGGAGGTAAAGAGAAACTCTTAAAGACCTCTATATTATGTTCCTTCCGGTTGGCCATTACCTCATCAAAGTTTGAAACTTTCTTTTCTTCATGGAAAACTTGAACTTGAGGGATGATTGGTGAGGAAAGGGGACTATAAGAAGGCTTAACATCATGAATAGGCTCTTAAATACAACGTAGAAGCTCCCTTGGTAAACATTGGGCATGATTAAGAACTTTATGAGAACAAGGAACACAAGAACCCTTTGTAGACAAGTGGTTCAACTTGATTTTATGCCTATCCCAAGCCTCCATCTTCTCCAGTACAAGAATACACATCCCATTTATCTCTTCTATATGATTGGATATGTTTTGAAATAGACCATTCAATTCCTCATATTGAGCGTTGGAACAAACTTTTCTTGCATATGCAAGTATTCTAAGCTCTATTTCATTCATTATTTCTTGATGTCAAGGATACTCATATGCAACATCATATCCATATGGGAAAGGTGAAAAATGATCTTGAAACTGATATGGCTCACAAGGAAGGTACGGGTCATGCTCTTGATAATAAGGATCATGAGAAACTTGATAAGGCTCAACATAGCTTTGATAACACTCTTAATAAGGCTGATTAGGCTCATAAAGAGACTCATAGGTATAATGACAAGGCTAGTATGATCCATTATTGGGATGGTAATGAAACATAGCATAAGAATTCTCTTCATACACAACCATCAAAACTCATTCATGATAATGCAATAAAATAGACTTACATGGAAACTTTGCCTGGATTATTAGAAATAATAGCTTGAGTTTGGAATCACCAAATACTTCTTAAATAACATTGTTTCAACTATAATTTCATCAATATCAACTCCAATGGGTCCCACCAGGTGTGCCAAAAACTGTTTTCAATCAGACTTGCACCCTTGTGAAGGTAGTTTCAGGCCTTCACATTTTGCTGAAACATGGAAACAATCCTAGGCTGTGGATGGCCTAATCAGTGGATTGAATCTCTAGATTATAAGGGATAACTCCCTTTAGTGTATCAATTATGATATCTACTCTAGGATAAAAATTGATAGGGAAAAGGGAAGAAATAAACTTGAAGGGAAATCCTACTTAATGATGGTGATACACTTAAATTTTGAATTGATCCACTCAATCTGAGCTCTTAAAAACACTGATTTAGACAAGAAAAGGGCTAAACTCTCAATTACAATTGACCATTATGCATAAGTATTTCATGAAAAGGTTCTATTTGGTGATTAGAGCTTGAGGGAAATGATGGAATAGGCTTGATTTAAGGCACTAACAACTCTATCACATGTGTAAATAACTAACATAAATACACTATATCAGTAGTTGGAAATTGAAAATAGTCCTATTAATCTAAAAAAGGTTACAAACTCAATCTTTAGTAGAATTTGATCTTTCCAAAAGAGGGATATAATTCAAGGCTAAGGAGCCAACTTATATAGAAAAATATGCAATATCTAAGAGGATGGCCCTGAAAATATAAGAGGAGATCAACTAAGTCAAATTTGTGCTATCACAACCTTCAAGTAAAATATATTTTTGTCTTATGCTTGGCATGAAAGCTCTTTGGCATTAAAAATGGATGGTGGGCTTAAGCTTGAGTTATTACTTCCAACATGCATGATGCTATGCCATTCTCCAAATATGGAACTCCTCTTGAGCTATTGGAAACAAGAGAACAATTTATTTTACATGAAATAAATGCTAATGTTGAACTTAGAATTCTGTTTGAACTGCTAGAACATTGAAGCTTTAACCAGATAAACAAGAGAACATGCATGAAATCAATGACATGTTGGTATTTGAAGGGATGAGGTGGATCCAAGTTTGACAATTTAAACTCTTGTATGGAAAGCCACGACACACCTTGAATTGAGAACTTCACTTGAAGTTGAGTTGGACTTTTGGATGCATGAGATTGACTAGGAGATAATCATGAATACAAAAATAGTCAACTAAAACTTAGACCAACCAACTCCAAATGAACCTCCACTTGCATGAAATTTCAAGTTGAATCCATCTCTTATTCTTGTGCATGTATTGCTTTAGGCCATTTGATTATGGTTTTCATCTTTGGCTATTTGTTTGTCAATTTATCTCAGACTTTTGTCTCTCAAAAAAAAATGTTTGAGACTTATTTCTTTATGCACTTTCCTTCAGTTTATTCTATGGATTATCTTGCTTCTATTCTTTCCCTTCAGGCTAATTCATTCTGGGCATTTGTTCCCTTTCTTTCCCTTCATTCATTTCTATGGCCTTTTCCTTTGGTTTATTTCCTTCAGACAAAAAGTCTGAAGGAATTCTATGTCTCAGGTTTTTGTCTTTTCACTTTCTCATAGACTTTCCCCTTGGTAAACCTTCTGAAGGAATTCTTTCGTATAATTTGTTTGAAGGAATTCCTTCAGACTTTTTGAAAAGTCCTTTCATCTTTTTGGGAATGTTCAATTTATTTGTAAACTTCCTTCGAACAAAAAGTCTGAAGAATTCCTTATTTTGAATTGCCCTTCAGGATTTGTAAAATGTCCCTTTCTTGAGGGGCACAAACCCCTCAGATTTCCCAAGTGGACCTTTCCATAGGGACTCTAAACCTTCAGGTCTAAATGGTCCTTCGGCCTTTCTATTAAGTCCTTTTTTAAAGGGCATAAACCCTTTGTATTTTTTTATTTTGAACTTTCCCGAAGGGCACATACCCTTGGAGATTCCTGTAATTGATCATTTTCTAAAGGGATTCTACCCTTCAAAATTACTTACAAAGTGACTTTCCCAAATGCCACATACCCTTCAAAAAATATGAAACGGTCCACTCATAATTTTGAAATTGCCTTCTTCTGAAGGGAACATACCCTTCAAATTTTTTGAAAGTGTCCCCTCAACATTTTTGTAATGACCTTTCGAAATTCGACAATGGCCCTTCAACCTTCTTAAATGTGCCCTTTAGACTTTATCTTGGTCCACTTGCCAAATCCTTCGGAACAATTGTCAAGCCCTTCAAGGTTTTTGTGAAGAACCTTCCCAAAGGGAAAGAACCCTTCAGGAAACCTATAAAAGTGTTGTTCCCAAAATCCGTCACTTGTTTTTGTGGATAAAATGTTGATCATTTTGGTCCTGCAGGCCAAAAATGATCTCTTCCTTTCTCAAAAAATGTTTTGAGCATCCAAGTTCTTCAATTATTCAAGCATTTTAAGCTAAGGAACTTGCAGGTTCAACAGGTGGGCTTTCATAAAGAAAAAAGTTCCAAACACATAGGCATTTCAAGGATGGTTCAACGTCGAGGTTCAATCAAAAGGTTCATCGGTGGGGTTCAAAGAGTTAGAATGAACCATTGAACCATTGAACTCCACTTCTAAGAGTTTAAAGGGTTCAATGAGTTCAAAAGAGTTCAATAATATGGAACGAATCACCAAATCGATGAACTATTGAACTGTTGAACCATTGAACTTAGAAAGGTTCAAAGTGGTTCAAAGGTTCAAAGGGGTTCAACAGTTCAACAAGTTCAAAGGGTTCAAAGTTCAAAGTTTAACCAGATGGTTCAAATGATTGGTTCAATGATAAGTTGAACTTATAAGAAGACTAAGTGAGTGTGGCTCTTTGCAAAGCTTTGAACCACCGACCCTTGAACCACTTTGAACTATTGAACCATTAAACTGATGCACTCTGAAATGTTCAAGGGTTCAAGGTTCAAAGTGGTTCAAGTGACTAAGTGACCAATGACGTCCCTGTAGATGTCAAATTTAGGGTAATGAAATATCTATTGATTTTCAAAGATGTAGACCCGGGAACAAACTCAGTGACCAGCCAAAGAAGGAGCCAAAGGAGCCAACAAAAAGTGAGAAGATAGCCTGAGAGCTTAGATCACAAGGAAGAAACAAAATGTAACAAAGAAAGAGGGAAAGTTACAGAGAATCTAGAAATATATATAGAAGAGTTATTCCAGTAGGTCGAGCAGTCCAGCAGGTGGACATCAGAGAGCAAAAACATTCAATGGCATGGCCTATTTTTCTTCATTGAGTAAAGGCAAAGTGGACAAATGCATAAGTATCATAAAGAGGACCAGGCAACCCATGCTTGGGAGAAGACATTTGACATAATTAGAATGCCAAAGTCTAGGCTAGTAAACTGCTCTAGCATGGCCCCTTCATATAATTTCCTTTGTCTAATGCATTGAATGCAACATGGGTCATTTTGTGAAATAAAGCACCAAGTCTTTCTTGGAGCACTATATATTGTAATCTCTTATTTTTTAGAAGGAGGATCTCTCTATTATTACAAGTGAAACGCTGCCCACATTGAAAGGCATTTTTGAGACTTTGAGCTCAGAATGTTAATCATATTTTATTATTTGAATGAGAAAGCAAGTGACCTTTTAGACTTTGTGTTGAAATAGCTTGTGTTATCTAGAAAATTATTCTTATGTCTTTTTCCTGAATACAGTTTTGTCCATTTGATCAAATAAGCAAAATTAGTGGAAATAATCTGGAAGGTGTCTTGAAGCTGAATATGGGAGACTTTGTGCTACCATAACTATCTTTAGTTTGTCTATTTTATATTTCAGTTTAAAGGATATTGGTGAGACTTTAAGCTCCCATTACTCTTCATATTCTTTCACTTTGTTGTAGTTGAGGTGGAGACTTTGTGCTACACTTCATTCTACTATGTTACTGCATCCTGATCAATAAGAGAAGCAACACAAGACTTTATGCTTTCATGGGTTTCTTGTGGTTCCAGTTACTACCCAAGAAGTCTTCCTCTAGTTTTCTAAACATCATTTTTGAAAGAAGAGAAATGCCTTTAGTAATTACCTAGGATTTCTCCTTTGCTTTGTGAACATCATCTCTGAAAAAAGAGAGATAGATGGTGTTATCCCACCCTTGAGTGTATTTTTATCTTATATTAGTTATAGTAGTTTATAGGAAACCTCCCCTTGATGAGAGGAGACATTTATCTCATTTTGCTGTGATAAACCTGCACATTTTGTTGTATAAATCTCCTTATGCTGAGGTTGATATACCTATTTTGCTATCAGTTAGCTTGTGACAAAATATTCACCCAACAATTTTTGGTGACTCCACTGGGGAAAGAACGCACATTTTAAAGCCTCAAGCTTCTAATTGAAGCAGTTCCAATTCTTTTCTATTTCCATTCATCACTCTGGCAGATCCACGGTATACACGAAGCTAGAGAGCTCAAGGTATTATTGAGCCTGTATTCGAGTTTGTGCAACAAAGTTATTTGTTTGTCTTTCTCCTCCACGATTTTGCCTTCAGTGAACTAGGAGTTTTCCTCCTACCAACATCAGGTCTACAATACTAGGCAAAGCTTCTCTTTCTCCTGCTAACATAGCTTTGTCTATACATACTCCACCCAGATTTATTATCCCTCCCTTCAATCGTCATATCATGGCAGCCCAAGACCCTTGGGGTAACACCTTTGGTCCTCTGAATCTAACTCCACCCTTACATGAACTACCCCATAGTTCAAGTAAAATTTTTCCCAAATTCTATGGTGATGGGAGAGTTCATCCTAATGAACATATTTCTACTTTCTGCATAGCCTATGGTGTGATAGGCATGGAGTATGAGGAAATAGTAGTTAGATTGTTTATAGAAACATTACAAGGTGCTGTAGCAGACTCGTTCTATCATTTGCAGGCTCAAATTGTGACTAATTGGAACACCCTCAAAGCTAAATTTGAAGCTAGGTTTAAACCTATAGAGGATGCACATGCCCTATTAGCTCAGCTCACATAAATGAAAAAGGAGCTTCATGAACCTATGATGGACTTCATAGCTAAATTTGACAAGCTGAGGAACATGATTCTTATGATTGCTCAGTCAACACCAGAAAATCTCAAATGCTTCTTCATAAATTCTCAGCTTTCTGAAGCGAGTTTCTTGTTGAGGCAGGCGAGCCACATAGACCTTGCTGTAGCTTAAGATTTGGCCACTGAGGTTGAAGATGATCTTATCTTGGTAGGAAAGATAAGAAGAGATCTCAACAAAAGTAAATCTTCTTCATCTTCTGAGAATTTTTCTACAGGCACCACTGATCTTATGGTGCAAAAGATGGCAAATGAGTTGCTAACTCTCAAAAAGAAAATGACACAAGGGGTGTCTGCTCCTCCTTCATACCAAGATATACCAAGGAGGACATTTCCCAACCAGTCATACCAAGGCAACACTGATAGAAATCAAGGGCAATCAAATCATCTTCCTCCCCCACAAGGGAAGCTTACCATTGAAACAATTCTAGCTAACTTAGCAGTTGGATATCTTAAAACTAAATCTAATTTCTCTTTCCAACCTGAGTTGAACCAAGAAGATAATGCTAATCTCTTCATATAAGGGGAAGAAGAATTAGCTAGCGACTCCAACATTGGTTTCTTGAATTACCAGGGTGAAGCCAAAAGTAAGGGAGAAGTGTTTGATGGATCATACACTATTTTTACCAGGTCACAGAACCAATCAACTCAACAAGCAGATAAAAGAAAAATAGGGGAAGAATCTCGACCAATAATTTCAATTGCTAAATAGGGGACTTATCTGTCTTTCCAATCAAAGGACCCGATGATCACTAAGAAAGTAAGTACCTCAAATATTCCTGTTCCTTCTACTTTAATTTCTCAGACCAGTACCACACGCACTAAAAACCATAATGAGGGACTTCCTTCCTTTATCCCTAGTTCTTTTTATTCATTTGATATAATTGACCATACTAAGAAGACCAAAATCTAAATGACCAAATTTGAATACTTACAAGCCAACCCTGAGCAGTTGGATAGGTTGGTTGAATATGTGAATAATAAAGCCATCCCTACAAGATAAGATCTTTCAAAGGTAACTCATGATCCCCCAAGGAACATATCTACCCCAAATAATCTTGTCATTACTACTCCTGCTGCCCTTGGGAAAATAGATCCTTTCTATGTTTCCCTATTGATAAATGGACACAAGCTGAGCAACTGTATAATTGACTCAGGAGCTTCAGACAATGTTATGCCTACCAAGGTAGAAGACTCTCTTGACCTCACCTTGACTAAAAATTTTGGGAGATGTTTCTCCATGGAAAACAAACAAGTGCCTCTGTTGGGTTAGATCAAAGATGCCTAATTTGCATTTGTGGCATTTCTAGAAAAGGGGATTAAAATGACAGTTCTTGTGGCTGATGTTCCAGCCTCCTATGGCATTCTACTTGGACAAAATTTATACAAGAATGTTGGTGGTGAATTGAACATGGACCTATTTGAGGTGAGGATACCTGTGAAAGGTGTCAGGCAGAGGCTGCTCCCTAAGAAGGAGTCAAATTACATTGTCACCCAAACATCAGTCCTTGAAGCTCAAATTCTATTTGAGTCTTCATGAATGGGTAACTACTTCTTGTCTATAGAGGATGTTCATGTCTCATCTGATGCAAGTCTTGTAGGTGGTGATCTAAAAATTGATTCAAATAGGACAACAGAAGAATTGGTAGAGCACAGTGCAAGTGCAAAAGGATCTCCCCTCCCAAATGAAGTAAAGTCTGAAAGGAGATCAGATTTTGATGATGTTTGGATTCTAGAATTTGATGGAAGTAATTCTTCTACCAGTTCTAGAGCTGGGATTGTTCTAATATCTCCTCAAGGAGATATTATTATTTATTCATATAAATTTCAGTTCAACAACACCAATAACACCGTCAAGTTTGAATCTTTGTTACTCAGGTTGAAGGTTACTCAACACAAAGGTGTTAAGATCCTTCATGTCAAAGGAGATGTTGAACTGGTGGTTTGTTAGGTGAGGAACCTGTATCAAACTAAGAATGGAAGATTGTGATATTATCACAATCTGGTATGGGACTGTATTGAAAGTTTTGATGCTTTCAGTATTTCTGCAGTGCCCAGAGAGTTCAATGATCAAGCATATTCATTGGCTATTTTTGTGACCCTCATGGTTCCTCATCTTGATTTTAAAGGGAATAGGTACACTATCAAACTGGTCTTTTGATCCAGTGTGCCTAATAATGCCAACCATTGGCAGGTATTCAATGGTGACAACCAAATCATTGCCTTTTTGGAGCAGATAGAGAGCTTTGAGGAGCTTTATTTTGAAGGCAGTAAGTCTCCACCATGGGAATCAGCTCTTGAAATAGGTTCAAACACTGGTGAAGAATTCCTTCAACTCAAAGGGAATAAAATCTTGAAAAGATTGGTTTTCCTTGAGAAAATATTTGATAAGAATGACAGGTTCATCAAACAACAACAAATGGATTCAAGTTCCTCCCAGGAATGTGATCAAATAAATTTGAGTACTGAGGAAAATCCCAAGATGGTCAACATTACATTCACTACTCTGCTTCACCATTACATTGATGTTTTGGCATACTCCTATGATGATGTAAAGTCTCTCAAGCCTGAATAAATTTGGCATGAAATTCCTCTCAAGATTGGTTCATTACCACACAAGTAAAAATCTAGGTAGTACAACCCCAAGATATCAAGTACTATTCTATCTGAGATTAAAAAAATATTAAAAGTGAGGATAATTTTTTCAATCCATCATTCCACCTGGATTGCAAACATAGTCCCTGTGAGGAAAAAGAATGGGGAAATTCACCTCTGTGTTGATTTTAGAAATCTAAATCAATCATCTCTAAATGATAACTATCCCCTGCCCATCATGGATCAAGTCCTACAGATAGTGACTGGTTTGGAGATGTTATCAATGTTAGATGGTTTTTTGGAATATAATCAAGTGGAAGTGGGTGAAGCAGACCAACATAAGATGACTTTCACTACACCTTGGGGCACCTTTGCATATCACAAAATGCCTTTTAGTTTGATCAATGCTAGTGCCACCTTCCAAAGAGCAATGGATCTTGCCTTCAAAAATGAAATGGAGTTCATTGTGGTATATATTGATGACTTGACCATATTTTCCAAACATCATCCTGATCATGTGCATCATTTGCAATAAGTGTTAGAATGATGTCGACAGAATGACATTTCTCTAAATCCTTAAAAGTCAATTTTTGGGGTTACAGAAGGGAAACTTTTGAGTCACACTGTATCTTGAGAAGGCATAAAGATTGACTCAAAAAGAGTCAAATCCATCCAAGAGCTTACTTTGCTTGTTATTATGACTGCATTTCACTCTTTCTTCAGAAAGGTGAATTTTCTATGAAGGTTCATTCTTGAGTTCACAGAGAAGACTCACCACATTGTTAACATGATGAAGGGAAAAGCTACTTTTCACTAGATTGAAGAAGGAAAGTCAACATTTCAAGATATCAAGAAAGCTATCGCCCATGCCCCAATCCTGGTTTGCTCAGATTACACAAAAGACTTCATAATGTATAGCTATGCTTCTGAACACACACTTTTAGCCATTCTGGTTCAGCAGAATAAAGAAGGTGTGGAATCTCCTATATCATTCATGAGTTGTCCTCTTAAATCTCATGAACTAAAATACTCAAATATGGAGAAGCATGCTTATGCAGTGGTCAAAGAGGTAAAACACTTCCGTTTTTACATCCTGAACTCACACATTATTGCTCTAGTGCTTGATACACTGGTAAATTCCATTTTAACTCAACAGGGGTTTGGTACTATAAGGGGCAATTATATTTCCAAAATTCAAGAGTTTGATCTTGTTAGCAAACCTACAAATCTTGTGCAGGGAAGAGGCCTCTGCCAATTAATTGCTGATAACATACCAGAAGAAATAAGACATGAAGAAATAGAGATTGAAGACATGCCTACAGTTCTATTTATTGCTACTATGGATGAGTGATATTCCCATATCACTCACTTCCTTACCTATGGTGAGTGTCCTACACACCTATCTCGTAGAGAAAAGAGAACTATCACATTGAAGGCTGTTAACTATGTCCTATGAGAAAATGGTTTGTACAAGAGGAGCCTTGATGAGGTATTTCTTCATTGCATGGACAAAGTGCAACAATTTAAAATTTTAGAGTCTTTCCACAATCTGGCTTGTAGAGAACATTTTTCTACACCTGTGACTGCTCATAAGATTATGTGAGCCCTTACTATGTTTCAAGATGCATACAAATGGGTACGTAGATGTGAACTGTGTCAACAGTTTGTTGGGAGACCTAAATTAGCCACATTACCTCTCAAGCTAGTGGTAATTAAAGAGCCTTTTCAACAATGGGATATTGATTTCATTGGTGCTGTAAACCCATCCTCAAGTGCTGGACATGATTATGTTCTCACAGCCACAGACTACTTTAACAAGTGGGTGGAAGCCATTCCAACTAAACATGCTACTTCAGATGTGGTATGTAGTTTTCTCAAAGAAAACATCAACTCCCACTTTGGGGTGCCAACTAAGATTGTAATAGATAATGTTGCTTATTTTACTTCTCAAGAGGTTACTATGTTTTGCTACAATTATGGGATTATCCTCTCCCACTCCTCTGACTATTATCCGTAAGGAAATGGTCAAGCATAATCAAGAAACAAAAACTTGGTGACCATTATCAAGAAATTGGTAGATGACAATCAGAGAACCTGACATAAAGCATTATTTGATGCTTTATGGGCAGACAGGATTACACCCAAGATGGTAATAGGTATGTCACCATTTCAACTTCTGTGTGGTTTGAATGCAGAGATACCAATCACCCTAGAATTACCAACATTGAAGTTAGTGAAGGCAGTCGAAGATCAAACCTTTCAAGATTCCATTGACAAGAGGATCATGTGCTTGACTAAACTAGAAGAGCAACGAACTTGTGTAGTGGATCATATTGTTGTGCATCAAAGTTTGGTAAAGAGGCTCTTCAACCAGAAAGTAAGGATTCATGATTTTTAGATTAGAGATCAAGTCTTGTTGTGAGACAAGAGGAGAGAACCAAAAGGAATGCATGGGAAATTGGATTCCTTATGGAGAGGTCCATTTGCTATTCATCGACTCAATGGTGAAAATAGTTTCCTACTGAAATATCAGGATGACACACCTTTTTCACTGCCTCATAGTGGGTAGCATCTGAAGCACTTCAATCCTTGAAGTATCAGATAAGATCAATTGTATATATGTATAGTCTTTAGTTTATTTTGTGTTGTTCATTTCATTTTTTGGCATCTTTTTCTTTTTGGGTGGTATGACTCCGTAGCCCAATGGCATAGATGAAGGCATTGAGAGTCTAGATTCTACTCCCTTCGATCATTTTTACAATCGATAGAAGTTCCTCAACTAGAGCTAGCTGTTATTCCCAAAATTTGTCACTTATTTTTTTGAACAACATGTTGATCATTTTGGTCCTATAGGCCAAAAATGATCTCTTTCTTTTTCAAAAAATGTTCTAAGCATCTAAGTTCTTCAATTATTCAAGCATTTTTAGCTAAGGAACTCGCAGGTTCAACAGACAGGCTTTCACAAAGAAAAAAGTTTCGAACACTTAGGCATTTCAAGGATGGTTCAATGCTGAGGTTCAATCAAAAGGTTCATTGGTGGGGTTCAAAGAGTTAGAATGAACCATTGAACCATTAAACCATTGAACTCTGCTTCTAAGAGTTCAAAGGGTTTAATGAGTTCAAAAGAGTTCAATAATATGGAATGAATCACCGATCTGATGAACCATTGAATTGTTGAACCATTGAACCTTTGAACTTAGAAAGCTTCAAAGTGGTTCAAAGGTTTAAAGGGGTTCAACGGTTCAACAAGTTTAACGGGTTCAAAGTTTAAAGTTCAAATGGTTGGTTTAAACGATTCATTCAATGATAAGTTGAACTTATAAGAAGACTAAGTGAGTGTGGCTCTTTGCAAAGCTTTGATTTGCCAACCCTTAAACCACTTTGAACCATTGAACCATTGAACTGATGCACTTCGAAAGGTTCAAAGGTTCAAGGTTCAAAGTGGTTCAAGTGACTAAGTGACCAATGACATCCCCGTAGATGCCAAATTTAGGGTAATGAAATATCTATTGATTTTTAAAGATGAAGACCTGGGAACAAACTCAGTGACCAGCCAAAGAAGGAGCCGAAGGAGCTAGCAAAAAGTGAGAAGATAGCCCGAGAGCTTAGATTGCAAGGAAGAGACAAAATGTAACAAAGAAAGAGGGAAAGTTATAAAGAATCGATAGATATCTACAGAAGAGTTATTCTAGTAGGTGGAGCAGTCCACCAGGTGGACATCAGAGAGTGCAAACAATCAATGGCATGGCCTATTTTCTTCATTGAGTAAAGTTGAAGTGAACAGCTACGTAAGTATCAAAAATAGGACTAGGAAACCCATGCTTGGGAGGAGACATTTGACATAATTAGAATGCCAAAGTCCAGGCTGGTAAACTACTCCAACATGGCCCCTTTACATTATTTCCTCTGTCTAATGCATTGAATGTAGCATGGGCCATTTTGTGAAATAAAGTGCCAAGTCTTTCTTGGAGTGCTATATATTGTAATCTCTAATTTTGTAGAAGGGATATCTTTCTATTATTAGAAGGGAAAATCTACCCAAATTGAAAGGCATTCTTGAGACTTTGAGCTCATACTGTTAATCATATTTTGTCGTTTGAATGAGAAAGCAAGTGACCTTTCAGACTTTGTGTTGAAATAGCTTGTTTTATCTAGGAAATTATTCTTATGTCTTTTTACTGAATACAGTCTTGTTCGTTTGATCAAATAAGCAAAATTAGTGGAAATAATCTAGAAGGTGTCTTGAAGCCGACTATGGGAGACTTTGTGCTGCCATAACTGGCTTTAGTCTATTTTTTTTCTATTTTAGTTTAAAGGATATTGGTGAGACTTTGAGTTCCCATTACCCTTCATATTCTTTCACTTTGTTGTAGTTGAGGTGGAGACTTTGTGCTACACTTGATTCTAATATGTTACTGCGTCCTGATCAGTGAGAGAAGCAATGAAAGACTTTGTGCTTTCGTGGGTTTCTTGTGGTTCCAGTTACTACCGGAGAAGTCTTCCTCTAGTTTTTTAAACATCATTTTTGAAAGAAGAGAAATGCCTTCAGTAATTACCCAGGATTTCTCCTTTGCTCTGTGAACATAATCTCTAAAAAAAGAGAGATGGATGGTGTTATCCCACCCATAAGTGTATTTTTAGCTTATATTAGTTATAGTAGTTTACAAGGAGCCTCCCATGCCTTATAGGGAACCTCCGCTTGATGAGAGGAGAGATTTATCTCATTTTCCTATGGTAAACTTGCACATTTTTCTGTTTAAATCTCCTTATGCTGAGGTTGATATACTTATTTTACCATCAGTTAGTTGGTGACAAAATATTCACCCAACAAAAAGGACCCTTTTCTTGCAAACTTGAAGTAGACCGTTTCCTCAAGGATTGACCCTTTAGAAATCTTGAAAATGACCTTTGGGATTGTTGAAGGGGTCCTCAGAACTATTGAAATGGCCTTCAGGCTTTTTGAAAAATGAACTTCTCTGAAAGTTGAAATTGCCTTCGGGTTTTTTGTAAAATGACTTTACCCTTTTGAGAATAACCTTTCTTGTTGTAAAACTTGAAGTCCTTATTTAAGATTTACTCCTTTCAACTATTTTAAATGAACATATGCTATTTCAAAGCAAACTATCATGATATGTAGAGCTTTGAATGATAAGGGTGATGATTTTTTGACCTTTGGGGTCAAAAATTGTCAACAAATACCACCAATGAATCAAGAACTCCCAAAAAATTAAGAAATGATTATATATTTTCGTAAATAGATGTCAAATGCAAAAGATATAATAATACTCTTTTGGCTTAAGTTTATGCACAAAAATCTAAAATTGATCCATTTAAAAGATATTACACGAGTAAAAAATATCACACAATGATAACAACCATAACACTTGAACAATTGCTAGAATATAACTATCACAGTTTCATCTTTCCAAAATTCATTATGAGTATTGAATAGTTAATTGGTCAACCAATGTCACTTTCTTACGCATTTGGCTTAATCTTGATCAGATGCCATAACTAGCTAGCTTCAAAACCTTGAAACGATTTTTATAATCAAAATATATCTTAACATGCTTTGAAGGCCTCAACACATATGCTTACATATTAATAAATTATCCCCAAATAACTTTTTAAATAAATCTAGTTTATATAACTATCATAGATCATACATCACATGAATTACACTCTGTTAATCATTTAACTCCATGTGGTGAGAGAACACCACATGGCATGCACTTAACAATCTTATAAGGGGTATCAAGTGCCCCATAAGCCATTCAAAGCACTAAAATATCTATTGTTTTTCTTAGAAATAGAGCTTATATTATTAATATAAATATATCAACATTTATAATACTATTCATTGAAAAAGATTGGTGGAAAGAGAGCATGCCACAATGACACTCTAGGACCGACCTAAGAAACACTTAAGGTAAAATCCAAGAAATAGAAACAAACTAGGACACACCTAGAAAAGCTTTTTAATATCACAAAAGAGACACTTAAGCAATAGTCTCAAAGAGATCAACAAAGGAGGGATCATGATAAAGAGGATCACCCCATTTTAAGCCTATAATTTATTTCCCTTCAAGAACAAGGTCCCATCCAAAATTAGAGGTGTACTAGTCACTATCTTCTTGTACCGTAGTATCTTACACAGTGTGATGGGGAGAGATAGCCAAAATAAGCCTAGGGAAGTCTTCATCTGGTATTGATTACATGCCACCCTATGATATCTCTAGGTGGATCTATCTATGATGGTCCATGGGAGGTAGAGAGCTACAACCTTAGTCCTATAGAGGATGAGGAGGTGGAGAGCCCCATCCTCCATGCTAGGATGGGGGATGAGAGTGGCACTGCGATGGAGAACCAATAACATGATTGTGAGAATGCCACTAAGACTAGCTATGATGAGGACCACATTGAGGAGGGCCATTTCCTCCTCTCAGAGATGAATTTTATGGTGGGGATGGTGGTACATGAGAAACAATGCAGGGGGCATCACCCTAGTGACCAAGTAATTGCTGCAGGTAATCCAACTCTATAACCAATTTGTTGGTTTGCACTTGAATCTAAAGAAGCACATTAGAAATAACCATATCCTTATTATATGTAGCAAATTAAATGTCAATATAAACATTGGAAAATAAAGTTGAATTTTTTTATTTCTATATCTAAAACAAAATTTACACTCTGAAAACATGCCAAAATTGGGTGAATTAAGGGGGCATTTACAAGTTGTTACCCAATAGTGTGTGAAACCAACTAAAGGGGTCTTGGAAAAAATACTTAAAGAAATAATATATCCAAATCCATACACTTTGGGCCTTGGGGAAAAACCAAAAAGGTGTGTGAGAATATTTAGGTGCTCGTAGAAAGGATAGCGGGGCTACACAACCCCTAATTAAACTAACCTTCTTCCTAGGAAAACCTTAATGAAACAAACATCAGGGAAAGTGAGCCAACTTAGACTCAATAAATGCAACCCACATAGTATGAAAATTTATCCCCCAAAATGAGAGGGAGGACTAAATATTCTAATGGCTGTTAAGTTTATCAACCATATGAAGATGCGGTGAGATCCATTCATAACCTTTCCAAGCAGTGTAATTCTAGAAAGGGGCATCAAAATACCATTTCCAGTCTTCCCACCAAGGGTAGGAAGAATTAATTGTGATTTTTTAAAGTAGTTATACTAGAATTACTTTCACAATCTCTTCATAAGATTCTCTATCTACAATAAAAATATTATACTTACCTTTGAATTCATCCTAGGGGAGGCAAAAGTGAGTGTTTTTTTTCAAAACAAATATTGCAATGTCTGAATTCCACTTCAAAATAATTTAAGGGAGTGAATCCAAGGCTCTTATGCAAGAGGAAATGCATGTGATTTAATTATAGGGGACCATCATAGGGAGTGTTGATTGATAGAGAGGCCATTTCTAAACCTAGAGTTTTATAAAAGCCACAATTTGACTCTTTTCCAGTCTTTCTAGATACTTTATATCACAAAGGATCCCACAACTTTCACAGGGGAAATAGGAGTAAGGAGTTTATAAAAACTAAGACATGTTCATGTTACGTGCTTGTGAGGAGAGCCTTGAACAATATGATTATAGATGAGCACCTTCCAGGATTCATTTCCTTCAATGACACGAACAATCCATTTAACATAGAGAGTCAAACCTTGGAGAGAAACATCCATCAATCCCATACCACTTGCCTCCTTGGGAAGGAAACAATATTCCCAGACCACCCTATGAAAACTTTTTTCCATTGGAGGGGTTAGCCTAAATGAAGTCTCTGATATATTTTTATACTTTCTAGATTGACTACTTCTAAGGCACTCAACATGATGAATAATAGACATGGGTGGCCACAAGCACTTTATAACAAATCTAGTATTTTCCAACCAATGATAATATTCTGGAGATCTAATACAATAACTGTTATCAACCAAATTTTCACCCTTGGAAGGTAGTTCAAGCCTTATAAATTTAGAATAACATGGAGACAATCTTAGACTATGGGTGGCCTAAATTGGATTGAATCTATATGTTAAAGGGCTAGCTCCCCTTGATATATCAAGGTCATGAAATGACACTAATGAAAAGATAACTCAATCAATCTTCACACCTCACTTAGACACTTCCCAATACCTGCGAAAAGGATTTCAAACTAAATATGAATGCTAGATAGGGACAACACACCAACAAAGCAAAGCTAATCACTTGATAAGATCAAACTAGTCATGCTCACACATTGAAACTAGACAAAGTAAGATGCAACATCATAAGTTTCTCATTGATCAAAGGCTTTCAAATGGGTGGGGCTTCTCCATACCCAGGTGGAGGATATATACATAGCCTATCAAGGCTAAATTTATAGAAATTTGAGAGAGAAGAAGAGATAAAGGCATAGGAGAGAAATGAAAAGTGTAAAGATGAGTTACATTCAAGGAAGGAGATGTAAAACTATCTCATAATATCTCCAATGACATATGCCACTCTTTTGTAGATGTATCTTCATCCAAGTGGCATGGAGTTTATTCAAGTTGCTTGACACCTTGATCTATTCTTCAAAAATGCCCTTTATCTTAGCTTGTGAGATGATAAGTGGCCTCTTCAGCATCAAATAATGTTGAGTTGATATATTTATCTACTATTTGACACCTTTCATCTACTTAGGAGTTGTCTAAACTGACATCTCAGTGGCAATCATCAAGTAACTCCTTAGGTGTCTTGAAACCTCTTTATCACACTAGACCTTTCTTACCCAAATAGCTCAAAACTTGATTTCATATTCACCAAAGAAATATTTTTCCATGAGAGGAATTTTGAGATCATATCATACTTGCAACCACTCATTTTGAGGCCTCAAACTACCCCCAAGATCTCATTTTACACCAAAAGCTCTCATTAGGCCTCACTTCTTTGTAGCCCTAAAATCATGAAAACCTCCTTGTGTAGAAGATTATACGAATGCTACTATGAAAATAAATGTATTTTTGAGGACCTAGTATCCACTTATATCTCCATGTCAAATTTTAGGACCTAAAACCAAGTTAAAGTACACCTTCTATACTATTCTCTCTCCTCAATCAGGGCTCCATGCCTAGAAATTGTGTTTTGGCCCAAAATCACTCCCACAGGTGTGAGAATTTTAGGAAGTGTTTGATTCAGTTTACCCATGTTATTAACATGATTCATTCCAATATTAAATTTCTAAGACCTTGTATGGATGGGTAAACCATGAAATGGTCAAAACCCTAGTCTAGGCACTTATGCATGCATGAGTGGTAGTTGAGGTGGTTTTCTAAGAATTTTATAGGTTATGAAGCTTGGAAATAGTTTTTTGAGGCCTATAACATCATCCTAAAACTTAACATACTGAAGAGATGTCTCTTGAAGTGCTCAATAGGTTTGCATATATGCCTTTTGGCTTGCAAACTAGTGCATTTTCATGTTCTTGGCCACTTGACAACTTGTAGAGCTTATATTACATATTGAGGAACCTGTAAAAAGTGTGTCTATGATTATTTGACCTTTGAACATGATTAAAAATCCTATATTCTTGTTTTGGAGGTCAATTCATCTGCTATTTCTTCACAAACACACCTACAACCAAGCCTTTTGAGTAATTTTGTACGCCTATACCTTCAAATATACTATCAAGTGCATTATTTAGGTGTCCATGAGAGTTTTGGGAATAATAAAAATCATTTCCAATCCATAATAGTCCATTTAAAGGCATTAAAACCATTCTTTGTCTCACTAGGTCTTTTAGGAGGTTTAACAAGGGTTTTAGTCATGTTTTAGTCTTAACAATAGTTCATAGAGAACATGTCCTATTTCTCTCTCTTGATGCCATAAACTAGAAGTAAGAACACCCATCAAACACATCCAAACACCATGCAAAACATCAGGAGATATCTAAGTAAAAAATGGTAGCCTCTTGGGTTGAAAGTATGCATTCTATGAGGGTTAGAAGAGAATTTAGGCCTGAGCTACCATCTTGATGTTCAGTTTTGACTACAACCTCCTCAGGGATGTATAAAATACCCAAATTTACTTTTTCCCATTGTCTTCTTTTCCATTATATTAATTATACCTTCTTTATCTTTCATTTTCTCAGGCTAAGTTTGTTAATCTACTCAATGCTTGTGACCTTAGCTAACTGTGTGGGCCCCCCTTTTTTTTAGAGAGTTGAAACCCTCATATAATGTCTCACTGAAGTTTTCAATCCCTTATTATATATTTATGTTCTCATTTCACCCCCATCAAACAAACTCTTCATAATTTAACACACATAGGTTTGTGTGTTTGTTTAGGCTTACCAGGCCTAGGCAAATTTTATCAACTTGATCTTATCTTAAATGACCTGGAAGGTTATATGGAATTAATATGGAGTATTAATAACAATATAGGATCATTCCCATGTAACTTACTTATTTTTACAGTCCTCTTCTCTAGCCAAACTAAGTAGGCACCCTCTCACTTTCTTGTGTTTGCACGTACATAGTTGTAGGTGGTCATTTTGACCGTGTCTATAGGGTTACAGTGGGTCTTGTTTATTCATCTTCTCTATGATATTATTTTGTGTTTATATGACCTAAAGTGACCATTCAATCACCAAAAATCCAATCCCACTACTACACATGTTGTCTTCTTTTCAAGTTGAAGACCAATTGTAGATATCAAAGCAAACCTATAGGTCATAGTGAACTGTGACTAAAAAATTGAAGTGAATCCTCTTTGTATATTTAGACTCTAGTATTTATTATATATCCACATAATCTCCAAGATTTCACATTTGCCTTCTTAGACCTTTTCCATACTGACTCAAGGATTGACATCACTCAAGTTAGCCAACTCTGCCTACAAGTCTGTTTGGGCTCACTTTTTCAATGTGAATGATCACCATATGATAGAAACATGAGGTTTAGATCTAGTTGAATATATATAATTTTATTTCTAGGTCTAACATATGCATTCTCATATGTATTTTATGCTAGCTCAGGGCTTCAAACTATCCAAGAGCTGACTATTTGCATGTAGGTAGTTATTGTGTCTCTTGACCTTGGATCTTAAGACCACATCTTCTCCACTAGTCCTTGATACTTACCCAAGTATAAGGTTATTAAATTTACTTCATTATTCAGGATTACAAAATAATATTGAGACACATTCCAATGTATTTCATATGAAAATAAAATGCAGACCTACAAGTCTATTGCATTGTAAAATATGTGTGAGGATCATGGCCTCATTAATGAATTAAATGAGGTAATGAAAGAACATTGTCAGGTTTGAATAGAATAGACATGTAGGTCTACATTTTTATACCTTAGGCCTTCTATGATGATTGATTTGATCTCTTCAAACCTGAAAATGTTCTTTCATTACCTCATTTAATTTATTAATGAGGCCATGATCCTCACACATATTTTACAATGCAATATCATACCTTCTAAACTCACTTTATGCAGGAGGCTTCAAAATATAGTCTACTTGCTAGGAACATTAATGTCACTAGAGGAATGGTACATAATAGTTAATCAAATTGAATGATATTGAAGGAGATGGGGAGAGGATGGAAGACATGTAACCACTACCCTATATACATTTAACTTTGACAATTTTTTTGAAACTTTCAAATTTTGAAGTGCAAACCCTGCAACCAGTCCTTATGAAGCTCTCTTGCTCAAATGGCCTCCCACACATGCCAACCTTTATGAATGAAATTGTAAAATGTTTGTGTAGACCTATAAAAGTGTTTTAAAATTACTCTCATGCTTCCAAATTGATGCAAAATACCATCTTAAGGAGAAATAATGAGCATATGGGGGTTTGTACCTTTAAAAAGCACCTTAGGTTGTTAGCAATTGTTCATAAAATAGAGGGGATGGATTTGAAAAAAAATTCCATAAATTTGAAGCTTACTAGGATGCCCTCCTATGTCAAAAAAATCAAACCCTAGCTCTCTCTCTCCTAGCCATACCATCCTAATGAAAATTGCCTTTACAAGCTTCCTAATAGAGCGATGGAGATTCTGAAGCAACTTTTGCAATCCTAAGGCCTGTACTTACAAAAAAACCATGGATATTACTTATAGAATCTGAAAATACACTTCTAAAACCATTTCCATTTGAAGATGAGCTCCCAAGTCCGTACAAGTGTATAAAACTACATCTTTGGAGTGATTTATGAAGCAACTAACCTGTTCTAACTTTTACGACATATGTGGAAGTTATAAAATTCGTCCACAATCTTGTAAAAAGACATTTTTATTGATTATTCACTTTGGTTAGCTTTGGCATACATGAAAGTTAGTTAAAACCACTTTTTTCCTTCATAAAACTTACCTTAAAGTTCACAAAAGAACCTTAAAATTTTTGGACACATGTGAAATTTTTATAAAAGGTGATGAAGGGTAAATATTTATTAAAGAGGAACTTAAGGACCTATGACACCATTTGGACTCACCTCCTTCTCACCATGACATGACTAGGCTAGTACAATACAAAGACAAACCATTACCTTACACTTTGCAAATAAACCTTAATCTTTGCTAATAAGGTTTTAGAAAGACCTTTTAGAGGCCATGTAAGGCATGAAAAGATTAGGAACAAGGTCAAAAAAATATGACAAGAAAGTTCTTACCTATAGGGTTTGACCTTTTGACCTTGGGGTCAAAATTGATCAAAAAATTGGTGATTCATAGGGGTAGCATGCCTACAATGCTAATTAGACCAGTAGCCTTGCCTTTCCATTGGGAAATGGAGTCACTTGCACTCAAAATCATACTTTAATGATACATTTAACAAAACCAAAAAAACTAATTTGACATCCAAACACATTAAAAAAAGGACAACACACAATTAAAATAAATAAAACACACACATGTGCTAGGTAAGCACTTAAGGAACACAACAAACAAGAGAGAAACTAATATATATATATATATAACTAACTTGAAAATAACTTCTTCCTCTTGGGTCAAATGGGAAGTTTGTGACATATTTTTATTCATGAGATGAAGAATAATATGATGCAAGTTGCCTCTTGAATATTAGTCTTGTTGGCTTCATCTTCATGTTGATTACCAATCCTCTTGACATGCTCTCGAGTGAATCAAAAACAAAAAACCAATCACCTATGAATATGAACTCATCTTGTCCTTAAAAAAACTTATTTTTATCTCTCTTGATGTTAGATGTCAACTCAAGCATGAATTCTCCTTAGTTCATAGGGGCAGCCTCAAACTTGGTACCTTGCATATTCTCACATTGTCTTTAAATAAGGAAGGCAACCTCAAGAACATCCTCAATCTATCCAATAGGATCTATATGCCCTTGAAGAGCCTCAAATTCATTATAAACTTCAAAATACTTTTTCCATAAGTCCTCTTTGTCCATTAGGGTAGAAGCACCCTCAATCTTTATTAGTTTTTCCAATGTAATTTCTTGATTGTCTTAAAGAATGTCTTCATCATAGATTTCTCTATCATGGACTTGAAACTCTTGGTGATGATCTTCAAGACATATTAGCTCACTAAGGACCTTGTATCCTCATCATCAACTTGATCTTGTTCTCCTAAAGGTGCCAACTTCTCAAACCCTTTATATTCTTTGAACATGTGCAAATAGGTCTGCCACATGTCCTTCAAATCTCCTTGAACCTGCTCATTTTCATGCTTAATCACACCAAGTGGAAGCTCTTGAAACAAAACAACTTCTCCTTTACCTTCTATTGCAACTTCTTCCATGATGTCTTGCTCATTGGTAACCCTTTCAATTTCATTTAAGACTTTATCCTGCACTCTTTCTTCAAGCTCACATTATTGCTCATTTGAAGCCATGTCACATTCATTCAAGACTTCACCTTGTTAAGCTGAGATGTCCTCTACTTCAAGATCCTCTTTCACTCCAAATATTGAAACTAAATTGCTTCTTTCTTCTCGTGTAGCAGCTTGATCAACTTGAACTTCTTCCTCATATTCACATTCTTGATCATCCTTAAAAACTAAATTATGTTTGTATTCAACAAGGGGAGTACCAATGGTGAATTCCTCATCATATACACTTGAAGAATATTCATCATAATCTTCTTGAACCTCACTTGAAGATACAAATTCTTCTTTATTTATCTCCCATAGGACAGGTTCCTCCTCAAAAAAGGAGATGGTAAGAGGGCAAGGAATATAATCATGAGTTGGTTTGGGAGTATGATTTATGGTAGGTGGCTTATGAATTTGCTTGAAAATGGAGGGAACAATTTTTCAACTTGATACCTTGGGGATGGTGGATTATTGAAATAACTCTTGAAGAGAGGTCAAATTCAGTTGTGCTATAAGTGCCTCATAATCCTCAACAACCACTTCATTCTTATCATAGTCTTCTTGAGGTTCCTTAACAATACAAACTGATTTTCAAACTTATCAACTAGGACCTCTTTTTTATCTTGAAAGCCTTCTTGGCTAAATCTCCAATATGGAATAGTTTTAGGTTCTCGAGGAAGGGGAGATGGGGCTTGAATAGGCACAAGGTCTTATTTGGTTTCAATCTCTTGATATTGGCTCTCTTCTTCTTGTTTCTCCCAAGACTTAACTACTTGGTTCTAAGTTAAGATTTTGAAACTAGTAGGTTCTATTGGAGATTTAATTGGCTCTCTTGGAGGCTCTATTTTAGGATAGTTAATGGATTCATGAGAATATGGAACATCATAAGGCTGATAGGGAATGCAAGAGGGTTCTTGAAACATTTGATCAAACTCATTTTTTTGTCTTTCTTAAATCCCCATCCTCTCTAATAACAATGTACATAACTCATTTCTTACTAATGGATCATTAGACACAGCTTGAAACCACCCAAACACTTCTTCATATTGAGAGGTTGAACAATTTTTTTTTCACATTCTAATACCTTGCTCTCCATCTCATCCATTTTATCTTGAAAACAAGGTTGTCCATATGAATCATCATAGCCACATGGAGAAGGTATAAACTGATTATAAGATTGATGTAGTTCATGAGGGGGACAAGAGTGATAATATTGGTAGTAAGGATGGTAACAAATATGATAGGACTATTGAGGCATATAGTTGGAGTCACATGAAGGGAAATTGAGATATTCAAAGGACTGATATGAATTAATATGAGGCTAATAAAGATCATGACAAGGCTGGTAAGGATCATGTTGAGGCTAATAGGGAGTGTTATAGGACTGATATGCCTCATCAACTTGAATAAAATTGAAATTCACTTCAAATTCAGCCCTAACAACTTCATCAAGGTAATGAATTGAAAGTAAAACTTACTTTGAATAAGTGCTTAGGCTACCAAAACCAACTGCCTAAGCTTGGAGTCACTATTAATGTTTTGAATGTCTCTAAAGGTTGATATGTAGAAGAACAACACCAATAATCCTTCCACTACTTTAAACCTTAGTCCCATTGGGTGTGCCATAAATGTTATCAAACAAATTTTCACCCTTAGAAGATAGTTCAAGCATTCCAAATTTAGAGTAACATGGAGATAATCCTAGGCTATAGGTGCCTAAATTGGATTGAATCTCTAGGTTAAAGGGCCAGCTCCCCTTGATGTATCACTTAATCTCAAAAAATAATCTACAAAATTTATAGGAAAAGAGAGAGAAACTTACTCTAATGGAGGTGATGCACCAAATATACTTGACCACTACCAACCAGCTACATTTTCACTTCAACCATAAGAATAAAACACTACTCCTAATCTACCTCTCTACATTAGCACTTCGTTATGGAGGTAGTGAAAGATGTTTGGGCTAGGAGGACTAGTCAAGAGGTAAAAAAATGACATTAATAAAAATACAAGTCACTCAACCTTCACAACTCACTTAGACACTTCATAAGACCCGCAAAAAGGATTTCAATCTAAATATGAATGTTATAAAAGGACAACATACCAAAGAAGCAAAAGCTAATCACTTGATAAGATCAAACTAGTCATACACACACATTGAAACTATTCAAAGGGGGAAGTAACATTAGAAGTTTCTCATTGACTAAAAGGATTGAAAATGGGTAGGGCTTTGCCATACCCAGGTGGAGGACACATACATAGTCTATCAAGGCTCAATTTATAGAAACATGAGAGAGAAGAAGAGAGAAAGGCATAAGAGAGAGAGATGACAAGTGTTAAGAAGATTAAAATTCAAGGAAGGAGATGTGAAACTATCTCATCAAATCTCCAAGGACATATGTCACTCTTCTGTAGATGTATCTTCATCCAAGTGGCATGGAGTTTCTTCAAGTTGTTTGACACCTTGATCTATTCTTCAAAACTACCCTTTGTCTTGGCTTGTGAGGTGACAAGTGGCCTCTTCAACATAAAACCATGTTGAGATAATATCTTTCTTTACTCTTTGACACCTTTCATCTTCTTAGGATCTATCAAAATTGACATGTTAGTAGCAATCATCAAGTAACTCCTTAGGTGTCTTGAAACCTCTTTATCACACTAGACCTTTCTTGCCCAAATAGCTCAAAACTTGATTTCATATTCACCAGGGCAATATTTATACATGAGATGCATCTTGACATCATATCATACCTACAAAAACTCATTTATAGGCCTCAAAATAGCCCCAAGATCTCATTTTGCACCAAAAGCTCTCACTAGGCCTTACTTCGTTGTAACTGTAAAATCATGAAAACCCCTTGTGTAGAATAATGTATGGATATTACTAGGAAAATAAATTTATTTTTGAGGACACAATATCCCCTTATATCTCTATGTAAAATTTTAGGACCTAAAACCAAGTGGAAGTACACCGTTTCTGCTAGTCTCTATCCTTAATTTGGCCTCCATACCTAAAAACTATGTTTTGGCCCAAAATAACTCCTACACATGTGAAACTTTTAGGAAGTCTTTGATTAAATTTACCCATGATATGACCATTCTCCATTCCAATTTTAAAGTTATAATACCTTGTATGGATGGGTAAACCATGAAATGGTTAAAACCCTAGTCTAGGCACTTTTGCATGCATGGGTGGTAGTTGAGGTGGTTTACCAAGCATTTTGTAGGTTATGAAGCTTTAAAATTGTTTTTTGGGGCTTGAAACACATATTAAAACTCAAAATTCTGAAGATAAGTCTCTTGAATTGCTCAATATGTCTGCATATAGAACTTTTGGCTTGTAAACTAGTGTATTCTCATCTTCTTGGCCACTTGACAACTTGCAGAGATTATATGACATCTTGAGGAACATAGAAAAAGTTTTTAGATGATTATGTGACCTATGATCATGCTTAAAAATCCTATATACTTGGTTTGGAGGTTAATTCATACCTTGTTTTTTCACAAACACACCTACAACCAAGCCTTTTGAGCAATTTCGTATACCTGTACCTTCAACTATATTGTCAAATGCATTATTTAGGTGTCCATGAGAGTTTTAAGAATCATTAAAATAATTTCTAGTCCATACTAGTACATCTAAAGGAATTAGAACCATTATTTGTCTCATCGGGTCCTTTAGGAGGTTTAATAAGGGTTTTAGGCATGTTTTAGTCTTAACAATAGTTTATAGAGGACAAGTTATCTTTCTCTCTCGTAATTCCACAATATGGAAGTATGAACACCAATAAAACACCTCCAAACACCATTTTCAACCATACAAAACATCTTGAGAGATCTCTGTAAAAATTGGTAGCTTCTTAGGTTGCAAGTATGCATTTTGTGAGGGTTAAAAGAGAATTTAGGCCTCAACTACCATCTTAATGTTTGGTTTTGAATCCAACCTCCTCAAGGATGTTTGAAATACCCACCTTGACTTGTTCTTATGGTATTATTTCCATTCTATTCATTATACCTTCTTTATGTTTCATTTGCTCAGGCTAGGGTTCTTAAGCTTCTCAATGCTAATGACCCTAGTTAACTATGTGGGCCTATTTTATTCACTGTTTAGAGAGTTGAAACCCTCATTTAATGTCTCAATAAAGTTGTTAACACCTTATTATATATTTATGTTCTAATTTCACCCCCATAAAAAAAACTCTTCATAATTTAACACACATAGGTCTATGTGTTTGTTTAGGCTTACCGGGACTAGGCAGATTTTATCAACTTGATCTTATCTTCATTGACCTTGAAGGTTATATGGAATTCATGTGATTCATAATAACAATAGAGGATAATTAACATGTAAATTTATTATTTCTACAGTCCTCCTCTCTAACCAAACCAAGTAGGCACCCTCTCACTTTCTCATATCTGCACGTACATAGTTGTAGGTGGTTATTTTGGATGTGTTTATAGGGTTAGAGTGGGTCTTGTTTATTAATCTCTTCTTTGATATTATTTTGTGTTTATATGACCTAATGTGACCATTCATTCACCCAAAATCCAAACCCACTACTATACACATTATCTTCTTTTCAAGCTGAAGACCAATTGTAGCTATTAAAGCAAACCTGTAGGTCACAATGAACTGTGACTAGAAACTTCAAGTGAATCCTATTTGTAATGTTGGAATCCATGATTTATTCCAGTTCCTCATAATATCTATGATTTCACATATACCTTATCAAACCTTTTCCATAATGACTCAAGGCTTGACATTACTTAAGTTGGCCAACTCTACCTGCAAGTTTGTTTGGGCTCACTTTTTCAATGTTAGTGATCACCATATGAGAGAAACATGAGGTTTATATCTAGTGTAATATATGACATTTTATTTCTCGGTCTCATGTATGTATTCTCAGATGACTTTTATGCTAGCTCAGGGCTTTAAATTTTCTAAGAGTCGACTGTCTACCTGTAGGTAGTTATTGTGTCTCTTGACCGTCTTAAGACCATATCTTCTCCACTAGTCCTTGATACTTACCCAAGTATAAGGTTATTACATTTAATTCATCACTTAGGTTTACAAACTAACCTTGAGAAACATTTCAATGTATTTCACATAAAAAAAATGCAGACCTACAAGTCTATAGACCTATAGGCCTGCATTTTTATACCTTATGCCTTCTATGATAATTGATTTGATCTCTTCAAACCTGAAAATGTTATTTCATTGCCTCATTTAATTTATACATGAGGATAGGATCCTCACACATATTTTAAAATTCAAGATCATACCTTATAAATTCACTTTATGCATGAGGCTTCAAAACACAGTCTATTTGCTAGGAACATTAATGCTAATAGAAGATTGGTACAAAATAGTTAATTATATTGAATGATCTTGAAGGAGATGGAATACATGTAACCATCACCTTATATACATTTAAATCTACATAAATTTTCAAAAATTTCAAACATTGAAGTGCAAACCTTGCAACCAATTCTTAGGAAGCTCTCTTGCTCAAATGGCCTCCCACACATGCCAATATTGATGAATGAAAACATAAAATGTCTATGTAAACCTCTAAATATATTTTATAATTTCTCTTGTTCTTCCAAATTGATGAAAACTACCATCTATAGGAGAAACAATGAGCCTATGGGGTTTTACACCTCTAAAAAGCACCTTAAATACTTAACAATTATTCATAAAGGATAGGTGATGGATTTTAAGACCAATGTCACAAATTTGAATCTTACTAGGACCCCCTCCTCTGGAAAAATATTAGACTTTGAATATCTCTCTCATGGATGTACCATCCACATAAAAACTACCTTTACAAGCTTGCCAATCGAGAGATGAAGATTGTAGAGCAACTTGTGCAATCTTGAGACCTATACCTATAAAAAAAGTATGGATATGACTTTTATAACTTGAAAGGACACTTATAAAACCATTTCCACCTGAATATGAGCTCTTGAGTTCATACAAGTGCATAAAACTACCTCTTTGGAGTGATTTTAGAAGTAACTGACCTATTCTAAATTATCCGACATACATGGAAGTTATAAAAATCCTCCATAATCTTGGACAAATCCATTTATATGGATTACTCACTTTGGTCAGCTTTGGCATAAGTTTGTTAAAATCACCTTTTTCCTTCATAAAAATTACATTAAAGTTCACAAAAGAACCTTCAACTTTCCAAACACATGTGAAATATTTATAAAAGGTGATGAAGGGTAAATATTGCCTAAATATCAACCTAAGGACCTACGACACAATTTGGACTCACCTCTTTCTCACCATGACATGACTAGGCTAGTACAATACAATGACAAGCCATTATCTTAAACTTTACAAATAAAACTTAATCTTACTAATAAGGTTTTAGAAAGACCTTTTAGATACCATGTAAGGCATGGAAAGATTAAGAACAAGGTCAACAAAACATGACAAGTTTTACCTATAGGGTGACCTTTTGACCTTAGGGGTTAAAATTGATCAACAATAACTTCGTTTCCACCCTATCCACCACATATTTCTAACATTTAAAAAGGGAGGCCTAGAAATCAAACAGGATGCCCAAGAACTTAAAAATTTCATCGTGTTGGAGTAGTTTACATTCATAACAAGTGATCTTGATAGGCATGGGAGGAAATATTTTATGTAGCACTGGGTTTAACACCATTAAATGTAAGAGCTAAAAGCAAGACAAAAAATATCAGGACAATCCATGGCACTATCAATATTAGCTTCATCCTCAATGAGAGTGAGGAAGGAATCATTCACAAAATCCCATTAAAAAGTTTCAAGGGATCCTCATTCAATAAAGAAATGTCGTGGATAAGGCCTTGAGATTGGGCTTTGGTATGCAGGTAGCTACAAACTTTAGCAAATAAGAACATAAAGAGTTGGATCTGTAGAGAGGATTACAAAGTAAGTTAGTCAAACATTAGTCCATAAATCATGAAAAATGTGTAAAGAACTAACTAACTAAGCCTATCTATTCCTATGAGAATTACAAAGGATAACAAGAAACAAATGAAAGAAAGCAAACATCATATTACCTTCTCAAATGGATTCACCATACCCATGTGGCTCAAAAGCATGTTGTCCCTTGATTCAAGCATCCTTGTCTTTATCAATAAAGGTGGAAGACTCCTCCAATGTCTCAAGAACACTCCACAGAACCTAGGCTCATGATTCCAAATCACTACACTATCCTATCAATGAAGCTTGTAACTAATTTTAATGGTCTATTGCAAAGGATTGTGAAGATAATTCTACATAATAACTTTGCATAAATCAAGCTTAAAATTCATGTCTATGGCCTCTCTATTTATAGATTTTTCAGATTGGTCCTAGATCAACCATGACCATCCATCTCAAGATTGAGATGTATGGCCATGAACAATCCTAATATTTGGAATTAAAATCATAAATATCCTTAAGATAAATAAGCATTAAAGAGGCATGGGAGACATTAACTAGGCATGGGTGACCCATAATCCTGATATTTTATGCACTTATGGCTTGATGGATACCACCCCATAGATGATGTCACTTAGTGATGCATATATTCAAAATCAATTTCCAATAATGAGATATTCAAAAATATCTATGGAATTCTTGCTTAAGCTCTTAAATTAGATTAATTAGCTTAAGTAAGTTTAATCAAGTTTAGTGTAATTCTTTGGAAATTAGTGCACAATTAATCAAAATGGTCAGAAAGTCATATTACTAGATCGTAATTTGACTAGAGAGGAAATGAAAGGTGATGTTAGATGCATTGGAGCTATATTCCCATTTAAGATATTGCCAATACCAAATAACAAAGGTACGTGATGTGTACCAATGAATTAGAAGAAAAGAGTGATTCTGAGCACTAAATGACAAATTTGTCATTTTGACTTGAAATGATCTAATCAAAGTTAGCTGGTCCATAAAATGCATTGCCATATTTAGGGATACTTTGACCTAAACTAGCACTTATAAGTGACAAGTTTGAACCATTTAAGGTGTTTTATGGATTTTGACCTAAATGTGCATTTGAATAAGATTGATAATTTAAACACAAATGGGGTTAGGAATTGGATGTCTACATTTTCCCCCTATTTGAAAAGGCATAGCAAGATATTCAAGTGAAGTGGCTTATTTAAAAAAAAAGAGTTATCAAGAAGAAATTGGAATAGACCCATGATGCCCCCTTGAGAGGACATACTAGGATGGAAGAAAAGGATGGACTCTCGAAAAGAGAGAGAAAGTGAGAGATTAATCCATGGAATAGATCACATCTAGATGAGCTAATGCTTGCACACGTGATTACCATAAATGATCAAAATATAATTAGAGGTATAATGGGCCCCAAAGATGAGGGGATGGTAAAGATATAATCCATAAATGTAAGGGACACACTTTAAATGTACCCAATTTGAGAGTACAAGTTGCACACTTATGACATCGATCAATCCTGAGATAAGTTGCACACTAAAATATTTCCATCATGGGATTTAATTTGGAGAGCTTAGAATTAGAGGAAAAGAGAGAATGTTCTACTTTAGTAAGGGAAACACCACTAGAATAGGGTCTCTAAAGAGAAGATAATAAGAAGTACTCCAGTAGAGCAAATGTGATCATGATAAAATAGTTTTGCCCCAGTAGGGAAAATTTTGATCATTGATAAAGAATAAATAATGATTTTGCCCTTGTAGAGCTTATTTGGTTCAGACATGGTTTAGATGTTGTGCCCCAGCATGGGCAATTGGCAAGCAAAATAACTCAAAGATATAACTGAAAAGATAAGTTAAAATGAGAGGGTGAAAATGGACATGCGATGGTGTAATGGCTTAAAAATTCATATAAAACCAAGCATATGAGAATGCATAAAGTGATGAGAGAGATGAAAAGAAGAATATAGATAATCAAGCTGACTTCAATAGAAATTGAGCGCTACCTACAGAGTTCCATGCACTCATATCCCAACATGAACTTCAGGCCATTATAGTTCACCCAAGTTTGGGAGAGAATGGAATGAGGAATGATGAAAATAGATCAAGAATTTGATTAGACTTATAATGTATGCAAAGAGATGCACATCTAAGCATATACAAAGAAGCATGAAATGCATGCTACCTAGAAGCCTAATTCCATATCATGAGCCTAGGTTTTGCAAAGTGTTCTTGAGAATTGTTCATTAGAGCTGATGTTGACGTTAAAACTTTGAGACCTGAGCACAAAGTGCTAGATATAGAAGAAAAATTAGGCATCATAAGTATGAATAACTTAGAATGACATAAGATTCTAATTACACTGAGCCAATTCAAATGTGAATACCTATAACTAAGGATAATGGTAAAATAATGACCAAAATTAGAGTTATAATGGTTTATATTTAAACAAAAAAGCAAAGACAAAGAAAAAGATAAACATAAATGAACCTAACTTGAAATCAAAATATGATCTTAAGTAGGAACAAAATGTTTGAAAATAAAAGTCAAGAATGTCTTAACGACATGAGACCAAGATATGAATAATCAATATCCATGTGGACCATCAAGGCATTCTTGAACACAAAAGAGAAAAGAAAAATCAAACAAAAAAATAAGACACCAACAACAATCAAATAAACAAAATGGTCCAAGAATAAATAAAAAACATAGGATCAAGATATAAACAATCAAGATCCATGTGAATCATCAAGATGTTTTGAAACACAAAAGAGATAAGCAAAAACAATCAAGGAAACACAAGACCAAGATGAGATAAGAAGTAATAAAAGGAGAAAAGGAGAAGAAATAAAAGGAGAGGTGCAAAAGCACAACAAAACACCAAAAAAACACAACAAAAGATCAAGAAAACTCAAATAAACACACATAAACAAAAACCAAGTTAGTGCGGTTTAAAGATAAATGTTCATGCATGTACGGTAGAGGTGTTACTTTCCACCACATCATAACAAAGAATAATAGCATGACAACTGTTCCCTGATTAAAGATGAACAATGATAGAAGAAATGGGGGAAGAGAAGAAAAGGAAGGAGTTGGTTGAGTTGAATTTAGATGTATAAGACAAGTGGATGCTGCCTACATAGTTCCATGGATGCATGTTCCAACATGAATTTCAGGCCAAATGTAGTTCTCCCAAGAAATAAGATAAATAAAAAATGATGATCAGAACAACATGATTAATGTTTTATAAGAAATAGAAGATATAACAAACAAATGAGAATGGTATATAAAATAAGAAGCTGATGAAACAAGAAATAATGATCTTTAAAAATGGCAAGTGCATTGGAAAAGATGAAATAAACTAGTGGTTCTGTGCTTGCAAAATGGCAAGAGCATAGCATGGTGGAATGGGAATGTACAAATGTATAAAAGTGTGAGACAATGTTTTTGTTCTTTCATGGATCATTGTATGATGTTTTTGGTATTAAAAAAGTATTTCTAATGTTCTAGTGTTTTTGGGATAAAATATGCACAAGGTTAGACCATATAGTCGAGGATATGCACATTTTGAGAGTAGAGGTTCTAATAAGATAGCTAAGTTGGCTACAACGACCCATGCTCACAAATCGGTAAGAGTGAGAGTCTTGATAAAAAAATAAAAAGTATCAAATGTGATATAGAATAATGTTTGGACTAAAGTAAAAATATAAGTATCTACATTCACCTATCTGTAACAGTGTAGCAATGGTTTGGAATTGAGAAGATGTTTTTGTTCACTTGTCTGAAGCTGCACAATACTATCCTAACTGAACTGCTTTGTAGAACTTTTGTTGAGGATATTCATAATGTTCATGAGATATAATCAAGATCATAATTGGTCAAGGGATAAAAAGTGTTCAAGCTTATAACATGCCCTAGACATAACAAAGGATATGCTTCTTGAAGAGAGTAATCTTGAATGGGATGAAGAATGTGTTCAAAATGCCAAGGATTCAAAGCCTTTACTATCGAGAATCATGAAAAGTGGACTAGGGTAGTATAAAATACATTTAAGGTAAGATAATAGGGTGGGATAAAATTACTTTATCACAAGCTACCCCTAAGTTAGGGGTCTTTTAGACAATGGTTCAAAGCTGTTCATGTGTATAACCTCTTAAGGTGTATGATGCTCATAGGTTCTGAAATAGGTTTAGCCAGTTGATATGCTCCTGATCCGTAGTTTTCTATTACAATATATGGTCCTAACCAATTATGTTGAAACTTGCCTTTATTTTGGGTTCAACATATGTGTTATTTTGGTTCTCTTTCAAAACTAAGTCACCAATCTCAAATTCTCAAGGGAGAATGTATTTGTTGTAATTTCTCTGTAATTTGTTCTAATAGGCCTATAAATTTTTTAAGGCAACTAAATGCTTACCATCAAGAAACTCTAGTTCTTGTAGCCATGAGGCTCTATAGTCTTCATCATCTTCAATGTACTCTAGTGATATTCTTAATGATGGGATCTCAAATCTCGATCGAGATGATAGCTTTAGTTCCAAAAACAAGGGAGTATGGAGTAGCTCCAGTTGGGGTGTGATGATTGGTTCTATAAGCCCAAAGGGTAGGAAAGAGTTGTGAGTGCCAATTACGACCAACATCATTGATAATCTTCTTTATTATGGTTAGAATAGTTTTATTTGATGCCTAAGCTTGTCTATTGCCTTATGAGTTATATGGAGTGGATTTCTTGTGCTTGATCTTGAATTTCACATAAAGAGATTTCACATCTTGGTTTACAAAGGATCCACCATTATCAGATATAATATGAGCTGGGATGCCATATCGATAGATGATATGATAATGAATGGATTTGGCTATTTGTTTGTCGATAACATAAGTGAGAGGAATGGCCTTAATCCACTTGATAAAGTACTCGATTGCAGTCAAAATGTGTTTATTGCCATCTAAAGATGTTAGGTTAATTTTACCAATGAGATCGAGACCCCATGTTGAGAATGGCCATGGTGTTATGATCAGTTGCAATGGTAAGGAAGGTGCATATATCAAGTTGCCATGTTGTTGACAAGGAACACACTTCTTTACATAATTACAAGCATTTGTCTCCATTTTGAGCTAATAATAGCCTATTCTAAGGAGTTTCTTTGCTAAGACTACACCATTGGTATGTGCCACACACATTCCTTCCTGAACCTCTTTTAGTTCTAGTTTGGATTCTCCTAAAGATAAACAATGAAGAAACATTCCATCATAGCCTTTATGATAAAGCCTATTTCTAAGGAGGATATAACATTTTAAGAGATGAAGGAATAGTTTTTATTGGTTTTTGGAAATGTCAATAGGGAATACATAACTATGGAAATAGTTATAAAAGTCATGGTACCATGGTAGCTCAGGTGAGGGATTAGGATCAACAATGACACATATCCTCTCTAAATTTGATAGAATACATGCCAGCTAAAGAAAATTTTCAATTAAGAATTAATACTCTTTAGCACTATCATGCATTTGAATCATAGAACCAATTGTTGTCATGGAATTACTAGATCTATTGTTGACTCATGGAATTTGCTCAAACTACAGAGATTTAAAATGTGTTTTGAGGTTATCGATAATTTGCTTGTAAGGAACAAGATTGTCATCCTTTGTTTGATACTGGTTATTTGTCTAATTTATGATTAGGCAAGAATCTCCATAAACATTTAAGCTTTGAATATCACACTGTATATCAAGATGGAGCCCTGCAACTAATGCCTCATATTCAGCCATATTATTTATACAATGAAATTATATATGGAATATTTTAGGGATCAGAGGTGATCAATAATATGCTAGCTCCAAACCATCAAGATGTGAAGGATCCATCAAAATAGAGTGTCCACTATTCAAGTTCTTGTGATGCTTATTCTATCATCATGATAGAATCATCTGGAAGGTCAAAGTTGAGAGATTGAGTGGCATTAATAGGAGCTTATACAAGTTGGTCAACAAGAACTTGTCCTTTGATTACCTTTTGATTCTAGTACTCAATATCAAACTCACTGAGGAGTATAATCCATTTAACCATACATCTTTGAAGAGCTGCTTTAGATAAAAGGAACTTGAGAGGATCTACCTTGGTGATAATAATAGATTTGTTATTTAGCATATAATGTCACAATTTCTGAGTGGCAAACACCATAGCTAAACATGCCTTCTCATTAGGCATATAATTATGTTCAAAAGCTACTAATGTGTGGATTAAATAATAAATAGTGTGTTCTTTACCATGATCATCATGCTAAGCCAAAAGTGCCCCCAGTGCATGTTCTGTGGTTGGTATATAAATAAGCAGTGACTTTCCTTGTGTTAGAGGTTGTAAGACTTGTGGATTGGCCAAGTATGTTTTAAGCTTTGTAAATGCTATTTGATAATATTCATCCCATTGAAATGTTACCCCTTTCTTTAAGACATGGGTAAATGGGTGGCACTTATCTACCAATTGAGAAATGAACCTGTGTATAGACCAGATTTTTCCTTGTAGACCTCGCAGTTGTTTAAGATTGTTTGGTGGAGGCATTTCCATAATAGTGTTGAACTTTTCAGGGTCTACTTTGATCCCTCGTTATGATATAATGAACCCTAGAAATTTTCCTAATATGACTCCAAAGACACATTTCTTATGATTCAAGCAGACTTTATATTCACGAAGCCTCTCAAATATTCTTTGTAGAATATCAAGATGTCCAGCTCTTGTTCTTGATTTTGCTAGTATATCATCAACATAATCCTCGATAATGTCATGCATCATGTCTTAGAAAATGATAGTCATTTCACACTAATATGAGGCTTTAATGTTATTCAAACCAAATGGCATGAATTGGTAGCAAAATATCCCCCACAAAGTGGTGAACACAGTCTTACGCTGATATTTAGGGGCTATCTTGATCTGATTGTAACTAGAAAATCCATCCATTAAAGATGACATCTTGTACCCAATAGTTGAGTTGATTATCATGTCAATGTTGGCAGAGGAAAATCATCTTTAGGGCATGCTTTATTGATATCATAGAAATTGGTACAAATACGTATGCCTAGGGTCTTTTTACTCATTGGTACGATGTTAGAAACCCTTTGAAAATAGTCCAATGGTCTGATAAAATTGGCTCCTAACAAATTTTCCAACTCATCCTTAACTAAAAAGGTGATGCATGGATGCATCTTTATTAATTTTTTCTTGATTGGTTTAACACCAAGGTGAACAACAAGATGATGCACAACTAAATTTGGGTCCAAGCCTAGCATGTCAGAGTATGCCCATGCAAAGATGTCTATATAATCCTTAAGAATGGATATAATATGTTCAAATTTTGCTTCAATAAGGGAAGATCCAAGATAAACAATTTTTGGATCCTCATAGGTTCCCAAGTTCAATTCTATTATTTTCTCCACAAGGAGTGTGGATCCATCCTCTAGAATTATAGGCAATGTATGGTCATGATCATTTTCCTTTGCTATATCTTCTTGTTGTTTCTCCCATAGATTCAGATAATATGAAGAATCAGAATCAACCTTCTTATGTAAAGTCCAGTTGGTAAAGACCTCTAGAAAATCAAGAGCAAGATGCTCAAATATTTGATGTTGTTTTGAAGAGATGCTTGTACAAGCTATGGAACTTGGGATAGATGGACTTTCTACGTCCTGAGGGGATGATCAAACTTTCCCACCTAGGAGTGCCTGAAATAAGTTTTCACTCAAAGGCTTATCTTTTTCTTTACTTTTTCCCTGATTGATAAGTGCCTCAAAGAGGTTTTCACTTGAAGATCTTGATGTTTATTCTTTATTATGACCAATAAAGTTTACCTGCTCTTCAAAGTAGGCAAAAGGATCCAATGAAAAACTAAAACCTTGTTTATGATCCCCAATGGGGAATGCATCTCATAGGCCCATGTATTCTACAATCAATTCTTCATTTTAAAACTCATTAAGGCATATGACCAAATTTTTTTGGTCCCAATCTATGAGTTTAAGGTGGCAAAGACATAGGTTACAGTGATGGTTTGCTTTAGGATGGGAAGCACCAATGGTAAAGATATAATTTCCTACTTCAGGAAGGGAAGCACCACTAAGATAGGTTTTTGCTTCAGGATGAGAAGCTCCAATAGGCATTATGGTCAATATGGCATTTGAATCAAATAAATATGAGTCAACAAGCTCATTAAAAATGCTATAATGGGACATTGTGTCACTGTTAGGAGTCTCATTACTAGTCACTTTGGAAGAGTCACTATCAAGTTTCAAGAGGTCATCTTCTGGTGGTTTAAATCTGAGACCATGATTCCAATTAACAACTCTAACTGATAAGGGTTCTAAAATTCCTTGCACCTGTGGGCCAAGGCCTTTCCTTGTATAGTCAAGATGATCCATTATCCTGTTAGAGATAGGATACTTTGGATTCTAAAAATAATTAGCAAGGCCTTCAAAACATAACCAATCTCCTTCAATAAAAGCCTCTTGATCTTTATTTGGTGTGATTACAGGTACAAAAATCATAAGAGGTTTTGGTTGTTTCTTCTTTGGTTGCCAAATTTGATTGGGTCTGTTAGGAGTCTAGGAAGTTTTAGGCTTACCAAATGTTTTAGGGGATTATGGTAATTTTATAATATGGAGGACATCCTTCAGATGGTACATGGAGATTCCTACATCTTTAATAATAACTTGCTTGGATAGAGCTATAGAAATGGATCAATCGAAGTAGAGGCTAGATCACCAGGGTTGATATAATTAGATGGAAATGGTTCTACTTTGTAATGAATTTAGAACCTAGGAAATAGTTATAATTATGAAACTCTACTTCAAGATGTTTGTAGTATTGATATGGCTACTGATCAATGAGAATATTAACTTCAATCCCATCATGGGGAAACTTAAGGCATTGGTGAAGAGTAGATGGAGCTACCTGTACTTCATGGATCCAAGGACAACTAAGAATTATGTTATAAGTGAGCTCAATATCCACAATATGGAATAATGTGTGATGAGAAATAGACCCAATCATGATTGACAACCAAACTATACCAGATGACTCCCTCTCGACATTGTAGTAAGCCTTGATTGTAATAGTTTTTAGCTGAATGTCTTTATCCATGTAGCCCAATCATCATACTAATTTAAGAGATATGATCTTCAAACCTAAACCATTATCTATAAGAACCTACTTGATCTTGTGATCTGCAATGATTATCTTGATGTATAGTGGGTTATTGTGGTTTGGACTAAGGGTGGACATGTCTTTTTGATCAAATGTGATTTTCTAAAATAAAGACAAGTGTCCAACTAGGTTCTGGAACTGATCAAGGTTTATATCATTAGGCATAATAAACTATTGAAAAAGTTTGTTGAAGATGGTTCTATGGACATCATATGTCTGCAAGATTTTTAATATGAAAATTTGTGTAGGGGTTTTATCTAATCGATCCATTAGAATATAAGGCCTTTGAATTGTGGATTGAACTATTTTAGTCTTTGTTGGGATAGTATTCAACTTTGAAATCATTGGCATAATGTTCTCATTGGGTTTTATGGAAGAAGTTGGTGAAGGGCCCTGGATGGTAACTAATGAGAATCTAGTTGTGACTGCACAACCTAGAGGTGGTAAGGAGTTATTATAATTAGAAGAGGAAGGCAAAGGGACTTAGATGGTGACTCATAGGTGACTAACTATATTTCTACAATTTTGGGTCAATGAGGAGCCTTTATAATTAGAAGAAAGGTGTTATTGTTCAGAATTAGTAACCTATATAAATGGAGTTATAACATGATGATGTGAATCTAACACAGTATTATTAGGGGGAGAGGGTATTGACCCTATAATGATGGGTCTTGTGTTGTGAAGAACATGAGATTAGCCACATGGTTTGATAGTAATAGTGGCAATGTGGGCTACAAAAATGCATCCCATAGTATTATTATAGTCATAAGGTACATTGTTATAAGCCACATTATTAGTATGAACATTATGATCTTGATTATGCTCATTATGATTCTGACCTTGTTATTGGTTCTGATTTTGCCTCTGTCCTTGATTATGACTATTTTGATTATTTCTTGGTGGTGATGGATCATGTCAAGGAAAGGGGTCTTTATAGATTCCCATATCCTGATTTGTGTCTTGATTAGGGGCCAACTTAATTTATAGTTCACCACTTTCAATAAATTCCTCAATAATATGTCATATTTAAATGCAACGATATGCATCATGACCAACAACATGATGAAAGTTACACCATTTGTTCTCTTTGCACAAATTTGGTTTTGGTTGATCTTGAGGAAATGGCCTTGATACTGGACATACAATTAAATTAGCTGCAATGAGATTTTGTAACATTATTTCAATCGATTCTCCTAACTTGCTAAAGACTCTAAAATTGTTATGAAATGTCATTTGTGGAGGTTGTCTCTGCAAAGTAGGTAGTGGATTTGGGAGAGTTAATTGTACATTTGGAGGAGGCATAGCTTATACCATTTATACATGTCTTGTTTTAGTCACCCCATTTCCAACCATGTTCTTATTTTTGCTAAAGCCTTTAGGCTTATCCTGTATAACTATTTGAACTGATGATTTAGTTTGATTAGACACTTGACCTTATATAAAAATCTTAACAAGGTCCTTAGAAATAAGAGCGTTCTCAATCTGCACTCCTTTGTCAATATTTTATTCAAATGAGTTAGCACAAGCTAACCATAGATTATGCACAATTTCAAGATGCAAATTCTATGCAAATATATCAGGCAACTATTTTTCTGGTAAGTTATGTTGAAAGTGGCCTGCCAATACTCTCCACCTTTGCAGATATGTGGCAAAAATTTCACCATCATGATTCTTGGATTTGCATAAGTCAAAAATGGTTAATTCATGTTCTATGTTATATGATAAATGATTAACAAACTTTTTTGATAAGTCATTCTAATATGCAACTAATCCCTTGGGTAGTTTAAGTAGCCAATCAAGAGCTTGTCTTGCTAAACTTCATAAAAATAGTCATAGTAAGTACTTGCTACTATAATCAACCTCTTGACATAAGATAAAGAATGCCTGTATGTGCTCACGTGGATCTCCTTTTCCTTTATACTTGTCAAATTTGGGTGCCTCAAAATGAGGTGTAAAGGGGTTTTGGAGAATAGATAAATCAAATGGATATGGGCATATCTCATTGAATTTGTACTTTTTGACTATATTATTCATCTCCAATATTTGAATAATTTCCTTCATAGAATTCCATTCTTGCATGTTTGGTGCATTTGTGGATTGATAAGATGTTGTTGGGGTAGAATGTGACCCTAGTTTCATTGTTGTTGGGGTGAAATGTGCCCCTGGTTTTGTTGCTATTGGGATGGAATGTGCCCCTGGTTTTGTGTGGATCTATAAGGAGTGTATACCTTTCGATCCATGACTTGGTTCTGATTTACTCCTTGAGTTGAGAATATAGGCCATTGATTCTTGGATTGTAAAACATTCCCTAAATTTGGTTATTTTGTATTTTGTTGATTTTGGAAATTTCTATGTTTATTTACCAATTTTTGTGTGGGTTGAAAAGAATTAGCTAAATTATTTTGAGGGATTTCCTCAATTTGAACTGAATGTTTGGGTTTTTGAGTTTGTAAAGTAACAAGAAGTTCTTGATGATTGAAGAATGTATGTTCCATGTCAAATGGAACAATTTTTAAGGTCTCTTGTGACTTTAACCATTCATTTAAATTACCTTGATCCACTATGGTAATGTTTTCATCCAATATTTGTTGCATACTTTCAAACACATTTCCTTATTATTTCAAAGTATTATTGTGAATTAAAGTGGCAATTAGGGAGTTAGTTAAGTTTGTGACAAGTTGATCTGCATATCATTGACTTATTATCCTGATCTTAGCTAGAAGATCTAGATTTTTAGGTTTTGACTCTGTTTGTATTTCTTTTCCTTTAGAGGAAGAAGGTATTTCTATGTGTGCAAAATCTTGCTCTTGCCATCATTATTCTCCTTCTCTAACTAAGGTATGAAATTATTCTATAGAAAAGTTAGAAGGTAGTCTACCACCTGATTCTATCAATCTAAGAAGGGCTTCATCTTGATATTCTTGGGGTTGATATTCATTGTAATCATCTTTGGATCCTACTGTTGTGGTGATGTCGTAAAAAACAATGGGGTTATCTTGTCTATCATAAAATTATTCATCTTCATAACTAATTCCATAAGAGGCCCCACTATGAGTGAACCTTTGAGTCATGTCTAAATGAACTATTCTATGTGTTTGACTAACTTTGGACCAATGCTTGGTAACCAAACAAAGTATGCTTTGGCTCTCTTTTAAACAAATAACCAAGGTACCAATGAGAGTAAGGGAGGGTGGTTTGAAACCAAGCACAATTTATAATATTTGGTTCATGAGTTTACTCAACCTTTGGTAAATTTGAAATCACATAGATCAGAAGAAGGTAAGGTAACTCAAAGACCCAAGGTGAAAACTTGTACATGAAAGCCTAGATCTTTGTGATACACCGGTACTATAAAAGCTAGTTTCAATCTAGACAAGTTAACCCTAGAATTTTAGAGGAAAGTTCTCTGGATTATGAAGAAGACAAAATGGACTAAGCAACTCAAGATTAAAAACATACACGACTCACTAAGTATAAAGCTCGGACCAAATAGGTAACATAACATCGCCACATGGTTCCAATAGGATAAAATATGTTCTAGGACTCAAAGTGTGAGCGATACGTAAGATGAATTGAGTCCACCAAGATGATAATATGATTTTGAGTCTTAATAAATGACCTTCAATCTAAATGGAAAATTAAACCCAAGTTAGAAAAAACTTAGTGTGCAAATGGCGAACCCACTTTGACACAACAACCCTTAGAACTCAAAAAGGTTAAATTTCAAATGTGGATTATAAATAAAGGATTTAAATAAATTGGATAAAGAATCTAGACTCAATCGGGTAGCATGACTATGCCAAGGTGGATGACATGACACAAAGCTTTTGATAATAATTTAAACAAGGAAGCATAACACCTCCCTTACTCAATAAAATTGAGCATAATGTGTTTTGGTTAAGTTCATTGAGTTAACAAGCAACTTTAGACATAAATCAAGACCAAGTAAGCTAATGACAAAAAACAAATATCTTAAGTCTAAACTGACAAGGTATGGCAAAGTGGGGTCTACTAAACTAGTAAATTTTTGATCATTCTAAGGGAATCAATTGCATAATGACTTTCACATCAAAAAATGCAAAAGACAAGCATAAAAATTGGGTGAATATAGCATTGGCTAATTATAAAAAAGGTCTAATCCTTTTTACAACCACTGCATCCTGCTATTCACTCAGCGTAGTGTGATGTCCAAATGCAGATACATCCCATGTGCAACTCCAATTAAGTTCCAAATGAAGTCAATGCTGGGAGATGAAACCTCGGGTCAAAGCTTCCCTAAAGAACTTGTGAGAGGTAATGACGTCCCCCTCACAAGCCAAGTTTGCATAAAAATAAAGAAAACATGAAATAGAAAGACTTTAGGGTCATTTTCACGATCACCCAAACTTTAACGAGTTTTTAGGGAGTGCTTTAGATGATATTATTTCTAAGATTTGGACTTGGATTTTTATAATAGGAATGACACTTTTGATTCCAAGGGTTCCATAAAGGGGATAAATGGAAGAGCATACACATAGCATCCCTTCTTTTGCCAAACAAAATCTAACTTAAACAACTAAGTAAATATACAAAAATTAGAAAGGTGAGTTCATTTTTAAGCCCAAATGGAAAATGAGGTGGTGTTCTTTTGACCCCTTGGTCTTAGTAGTAACTTTGAAAAATAATGCTAAAAACACTTACTTAAGCACCTTAAATGTTACTTTAAGCACCAAAATAATATTTCTAATTCATTTTTAAGCATGCAAAAGGTAATCTAAACATGTTTTTAGCAAATGTCAAGCTTGGTCCTACAAAAAAAAACGTTAGCATGTCCTTTAGCCTTGAAGCTATGTTGGGTTTGAAATAATGAACTTAAAATAAAGAGCTTTCGAGTTTGTGTTTTTAAGAAAAACTAGTGACCAATGTCAGTTTTATAACTAATGACGGTTAAACTTACTAACCAACAATGGTTATCTAACTGACATCGGTTATACCAATAGTGACTGACGATGGCTAGCCAATTGATGATGGTTTTACTAACCGACGTCAGTTATTGTGTAAAGTCATGACAAAAAAAAATAGTAAAAAAAGTTAGAAAATCAAATTTCAAGAGTTCTAATGATCCAAATGAAGATTTTAAAGTTATATAATGATATTCTTCATGTGTGGGATGCATTTGGTCCCACTGGGTGTACCAAGATGTAGAGAGGATTACAAAGCAAGTTAATCAAATATTAGTCCATAAATATTGAAAAATGCATAAAGAAATAATTAACTAAGCCTATCTATTCCTATGATAATTACAAAGGATAACAAGAAACAAATGAAAAAAAGTAAACATCATATTACCTTCCTAAATGGATTTACCATACCCATGTGGCTCAAAAGCGTGTTCTCCCTTGATCAAGCATCCTTGTCTTTGTCAACAAAGGTGAAAAATTGCTCTAGTGTCTCAAGGACACTCCATAGAACCTAGGCTCATGATTACAAATCACTAAACTAGCCTTTCAATGAAGCTTGTAACTTATTTTAATGGTTTATTGCAAAGGATTGTGGAGATAATTCTATATAATAACTTTGCATAAATCAAGCTTCAAATTCATGTCCATGGCCTCTCTATTTATAGATCTTTGAGATTGGTTAGGATCAACCATGACCATCCATCTCAAGATTGAGATGTGTGGCCATGGATAATCCTAATATTTGAAATTAAAATCATGAATATTGTTAAGATAAATAAGCATTAAAGAGGCATGGGAGGCATTAACTAGGCATGGGTGACCCATAAGCCTGATATTTTATGCACTTATGGCTTGATGAATGCCACCTCATAGATGATGTCACTAGGTGATGAAAATATTCAAAATCAATTCTAAATAATGAGATATTCAAAAAGATCTATGGAATTGTTACTTAAGCTCTTAAATTGGATTAATTATCTTAAGTAAGTTTAATCAAGTTTAGTACAATTCTTTGAAAATTGGTCAATAATTAATCAAAATGGTCAAAAAGTCATATTACTAGATCATAATTTGACTAGAGAGGAAATGGAACGTGATGTTAGATGCATTAGAGCTATATTTTCATTTAGGATGTTGTCAACACTAAATAACAAAGGCACATGACGTGTACCAATGAATTAGAAGAAAAGAGTGACCCAGAGCACTAAATGACAAATTAGTTATTTTGACTTGAAATGATTTGATCAAAGTTAGCTGGACCATAAAATGCATTACCCTATTTAGGGATACTTTGACCTAAACTAGCACTTGTAAGTGACAAGTTTGAACCATTTAGGGTGTTTTATGGATTTTGACCTAAAATGTGTATTTAAGTGCAATTTGAGTAAGATTGGTAATTTCAACACAAATGGTGTTAGGAATTGGATGTCTATAGGATATAGTGAGAAACCCTATCTGATGGATCTAAAAAAACTAAACTACTCTGATCTAACTCCATTAATGAAAGAAAGGTAGAGGCATTGGAAAAAATCATACGAACCAATTGTAAGATGGTAGGGCCCAATCCTAGAGCTTGTAACATATCCAAGATGAATGGCCATTCTATATAGTCATAAGCTTTTTTGAAGTCAATTTTTTTAAAATATGGCCTTATGATTGGAGCAACAAGCCCATTTCATGCCTTTTCACATAAAAATAACATTATCTAGGATATATCTACCTTGAATGAACCATGTTTGCTTAGGTTGAATAACTAAAAGTAAAAGGTGGTGGACCTATAGAGCTAACACTTTAGTGATAATATTATGGGATACATTAAGTAGAGTGATAAGCCTCTAATTGAATTCAAGGTCACCAACTTTCTAGATGAACTTGGTGTACCCTTTATTGATATTTGGGTCCAAGCACTGTCTTTGGAAGGCTTCAAGATAGACTTAATAGAGATCATGTCCAAAAGTGTCCCACACTTTTTTTTAAAATTCACATGGAAAACCATCACATCTAGGAGCTTTTTTATTGGCCATATGCATAACTACCTCATATAAATCCTTTATACAAAGTTGTTTGTTATAGGCAACCCTTTGGGAAGGTATGAATTTACTTAGAACAACCAAGAGGCATTGGTCGAGGGCTCATTATCATTTCAGGGGAGGTGCTTGAACTATGAAAACTTGTTGGTAATGTTTAGTGAAGGTTATGACCATATCAGGGATTTTAGTGAGGAAATAACCATCCTCCTAAATGGCTTGGATCTACTAGGAGGGAGTTTTGCTTTTGAGCATTTGAAAAAAATATTTAAAAACTCTATCCCCCACTTTGAGCCAGTGTAGACATGCTTGACTTTGAGCTCCTTAAGCATTGTACATGATTGTGATTTGGATATTTTGTCTCAATCTAACCACCTGCATTTGTAGAAGATCATTGAAGGGGTTTTGCTTGAGCTTTGCCATTGCACAACTCAAATTTGAGGAGGTGTTTGAGTAATAATTCCACTTTATCTTGGCTATATAGTGGCTATAGATTCAAATTAATATAATTATCTGATTGAGTGCATCAACCCACCATTTAATCCAACCTGGCTACTAAATAGGCCGAGGGACTAGGTTCTAAATCTGCTTAATGTTGGCCATGGTGGGACCAGGGCTAGTAGGGCCATATTAAAAAAAACTATGTTTTTTGAATGTTTGAATTTTTGAACTACCAAATAAAGTGGAAGTGGATAGGCAATTGGTCAAAAAGGATAAATTATGGCAAGGATTTAATCGATAGAGAAAAGGTATTGTATAAGGAGAAGTATGGCTAAGTGGAAAGCATGGCCCGATCAAGCCATTTTATCACATGATCAGAACCACTTCAAAGGTTGGTCCAAGTGTAATAATATTTAGACATGCAATGAAAACCAGTGTTGGGTCATAAAACCTATATTTATTTCACATGAAAATCCATGCCTCTCTTTCACCAGTGGACCATCTCATTGGTAGAAGGCTAATCTTGTCAATAGGTTGTTCCACCATATATTTCCCACTAGGTGTTAGGTAATGAGTTGGCAAGCCATTACCGTAAATCCATATTTTTATGCATGTCATTTGAAGCATAAACATTAATGATGCCAAAAAAGTTGTTCTCAATATTGAAAAGGGCCCAAATGACATGATGTGTATGGTCACATCAAGAATCCAAAAAATGTGGTTACCATTTTAGAGAAATAAATGTTATGAAGGTACCACGACCTGAGCCATGATTTGCCATCAACACTAAACTATCAATCCATATCACTTTGTTGATAGTGTAGAGAAGGAACCCTACCACCTTAATTTCTTACAGGCAGAGAATGTCCATATTTATAAAAAAAAGTCTTGAAATATCTCACCATGTACTTACAAGTTGAGTCTGTATGACCCAAAACATTCCATGATTAATAATTCATAGATTACAAATATCAAGAGACATATCTTTGAAATCAATCTATTTAAGGTATTCATATCTATTCTTTAGGTATTTCACATTATTAAAAATCAACAATTCTTGATGTCGAGTAACCCAATTAGACACCAATTCAACCACATAGTCTACCTCTTATGTATATTCCCAAAAAGAGGGACTAGGATAATGAGCCAAGGAATCCTAGGACGAACTCATGAGTGCTTTCTTGTGTCTAAACAAGATACAAGATGTGGTCAAAGAAAAAATATGTCGAGAGAAATTTTTAAAGAGACTTGAAACTTGCCAAAATAATTATGGCCATGAGTGTACTATAAAAACTAGGTTTTAGTAGTTCCACCTCAAAATGGGCAAATTCCTTAGTAAGTTGAGTATTAGTAGGAAACTCCTTAGTAGGTTATGTTGTAGGCAAAGGTTCCTAAGGTGCATATTTGGAATATAGTTTGTTATTTCTCACCAAAGTCAAATGAGTAGGCCCTTTGTTATGGTTATTTTTCATCCCCCAATAGTTTTCCACCCATCCTCTTGAGTACTCTTGGGGATATCAGAGGTGGGTTTGAGAGATAGCCTATTACAAGGTAAATATAATATATAATCCTTGATCTCATGATCCATGGATTTTAAGTAGAAGCATGTGTTAGGAAAATTAATATAAAAGACCTATTGTGAGTGTTTAGATTTACTAACTTGAATATTCACAAAGTATTTGAGATCCTTAATAAATCTACTTCAATGCAAACCTATTTTTGGGGGTAGGTGAAATAGAATATTGTAGGCTCATGGAAGACCACATGGCTAATAGAAGCCATGATTTTATCAATAAATTCCAATAAGGAAGAGGCAACCTGAGAAATTCCACCTAGATGGGGACTTTAAGAGTAACATGATCTGAGACAATAAAGTCTTGGGTCCATGGAGAGAACACCAATAAGGAGGTATATATGTATCAGGTGGAGAGCCTGTTCAATATCACATCCACATGGGTAGAGTCTATAAAACATAGTGGTAAAAATCCCTTCATCATGTTTTGGATGTTCTCTAGCCTAATACCATGAGCTTTCAAGGGAAATTGAACCCAAGTCTTAATCATGCTTTCAAAGGGACACAAACCATAAAATAGCATATTAAGAATTTTTTTCTAGCCATTAACAAGCATAAGCAAAACAACATCAGGTTGAGAAACATTATCTCATGGTACACTTTGAGGATAAATTACCTTGATCACTTGAGAGGTAGTGTCATGACTCTAAGCTCCTCCTTCATATGTCATGGCTTCAACAGCTAGATGGGAAGGTAAGGAGGTTATTATATAGCTTGAGCTCACCCTAGGGAAAATCTCCTAAATGCCTGTAGCTCCAAGAATTTGAATAAAGCTACTAGGTTTTGGCAAGGGGGTGTACAAGGTACTAAGCAAATACTTACTAGGCTTAAGAGTATTATGGGATACTAGAGACCTATAGAGGCTATCTGATTTTTTAGCTTGCACTAAGCTATAGATAGACTTGTACACCAATTAGGGCTAGCATGATCAAGCACATAAAGGAAGCATGTATTTCTAATTTATCTAACCATCTAATAACAAGTAGTAAAGGGGGCAAAGAAATGAAATTTAAGCAATAAAACTATGCTATTTGAATAAATAAGAACCACTAGGAAGCAAATACAATTAAGAATCATGAAAACATATTAAATGAAGAATGATTTTGAATCAAAATATGTTTTCAAAGGAAGAAGATGCAAAAAATTATAATTCTAAGCTAATACATGTTCAAATGAAGTTAAACTATCATAAAAATAGTAAACCCTAGGATATACACTACTCTACCAACTAATGAGTATCACCTTGCAGGCAAGGTGCCCTTAGATGAAGATTAAAAACATAATGCAATTGTTCTACTAACTAGGAATCCATGTTTGAATTAGTTATGGAAGAAGACTAGGTTACAGTTGAGAGTCATGTCCAAATCAATGCCCATAAGTAAGGGGAAGGTGAAATAAGAGAATACCAGAGTGTGAGATCCTAATCCAAGTGTACAAATTGTGTCTAAACATGTAGATAGACTCAAATATGATTTACAAGGTTAGTAGTCTACACATGAGTTGATGTATAATCATTAATAGGAAGGGTCATGGGAAGTATGATACATATGCCCCTAAGGAACAAGTAATTGGTATTCAAATGAATAAGGAGTGTTGTGAAGTACCTAAAAGATAAACAAAAATAACAAAGTGAGAGGAAAAAGAAAACAAAGAACATTACCTACACTTATTTGATAGGGACACATTAGATGAGTAGTCAATGATGTGATATAGTGGTACAAGTACAAACCTTATGCAATCTAAATCCAACTCTAGCTTCAACTCCTATATAGAAGGGGCATAAGTGATATCAAATGATAAAATCAAAAATGACATTCACCAAAGCATCAACTATGGTGGTCTCTGCATGAGTGATGTGGGAGATTTGGAAATCTTTGAAAAAGGAGAAAAAACCATTCACCACCTCGAAGAGGGGTAAAAACTCAAGCCTAGGATGTTCCAGACTTTAGTGAGCTAAAATGTGATAAAAAGTGAACCAGAGATCAACTGTACATAACACACACTTAGCACATGAGCATTAGCTAGGGCTCTGATAATGGTGTGATACCTAATAATGTTATTCATCTCACTGATAAGGAAGTAACCAACTTTAGAAAGTTTGTGGCCTCATGGGTCATCAATAATAAAAGTTGTAACATCAAGTCTTAGTTTGTCTTGACTGCCACCATTGATGTGGAGCACCATAAAATGGTGCACCATATTGGGGGTCAAATACATAAGACACTACTATGAAAGGACTAGATTGACATTGTGTGAAACAAATATGCTACATGATGGAGATGGATAACATGACCAAGCTATAATCATGGAGGTGACCAACATCGATCATGGTGAGAGGTGATGAAAGGTGGTGGGAGGTTCATGAAGGATGAAGACTGGCTGAAGAAGACCAGAGCAAGTCCTGAACAACTACAACCACAAACCTGCACACCTATATAAATCATGATGAAAGAGGAAGAAGAAGTAAAGAAGGCATCCTTTACAAACAAGTAGGGAGACTATTAAATTAAATAAGCACACAAAGCTATTTCTTCCCTAGGTATATCTGGAAAGGAGTACACAGGCTCATAGGCCATGGGACCCAGGGATCCAAGAGACCCAAATAATCTAAAAATGGGCACAAATAGGCCCTAGGGATGGAAAAAGAGTCTACCATATTTTATAGAATGGGACAAAACCCCTAAGGCATAGGTTTCATGGTCCTACTAGCAATGACATATAACCCACCCAAAAAGGATTAAAAAAGGTCATAAAAATGGGAGAGTGAAAAGGTAAAAAGGGTGGAAAATACTCATTTCAAACCATTTTTATCTTGCAAAACCCTGAGGAGAGCCAAGAGATCCCAATAAACCACACAAATGAGATAGGGGCATATGGGAGTGCACGAGGAGTGATAACAATGGTCTAGGTAAGTCCTCCAACTATCAATTTGAGTAATTTGTCAATTTTAGGGGTTTTTGGGAGGCCTTGCGAGCATTGTGCCAGATTTTTCTCAATTCATCAGAGGAATAAGGGTAAAAATGTATAAAAACTGACCTAGAGGGGAAAGTAAGCATGTTGGTCCATGTGTGAGGCCAAACGTGGGCTAAGGGCTAGGGCTTGTTTGGATGCCCAAATACTAGGCCATATACTGTTAGGCTAAAATTACATATTGGGGGTCTACTAGGCCACAAATGGTTAAAAACCATTGTCTTGGGACATTGTAAGGTTGTAGGTTTTGTTGAGAACCCATGGCCTAACTCCTAGGAGATTGAAAAGAGCTTTGAGGGAGCCTACAATTGGCCCTAAGGTTGTCCAAGAAGGGGGGAAGAGGAATGAAGTCTAAAAGTTCTCAAGAGAAGAGAGCAAAGAATGTGTCTCCTTAAAGAGAGGAGAACTACTCAATGTGAAGAATGATCTAGACCCTGGTGAGCTGAGACATAGATAAGAGTAAATTGGATAACAACTACATGCACGTGCCTAGTGCACAAACATCAATCATGGTTCTAAAAATTGCATGATACTTAGAAACCTTTTTCATCTCACTAGTAAGAAGAAACCAACTGCAACAAGCTCGAGGCCTCATGGGCCATGGATAGTCCAAGCTATAGTCATATGCCTTAGGTTTCCTTGACTACCACTATTGGTGTGAATCAGTAGTAATTTGTGCACCATGGTGGGGTCAAGGACATAAGAAATAATCATGGAGGGACTATCTCATCATAAAGTAGACTAAGAAAGCTACATAAGGGAAACAAAGGATATGATAAATCCATAATTATGGGAAAAATACCAACACCGATGATGGTGAGAGGTGAAGAGGGGTGGTAGGATGATTACATAAGATGAATATTAATCAAAGACTAGATCAAATATAAAAAAACCACAACCAATAACTCACACCACCTATAGGAGGTTGCGGTGAAGGAGAAAGAGAGTTAATAGATGACCAACTTCAAGCAAGTAATAACACTATCAACTGAATACTTTGGGCCTCATGTGTGACATTTTATTCAAATTTTTGAACTCTATGTGACATTTTACATGTCTCATGTATATGGCCTTTGATAATTCTTGTGTGATTTTTATTACAAGTTCATTATTAGCTACTATAGAGCCATGATTTTTATCATGCACTACTATGTATCTATTACATATATCTATTGTGCCATGATACATATCATGCACATGCTACTTATGTGCTTTAATGCTTCAATTTTCAAAAATACAAAGTTTCCAATACATATTTAAAACACTTATAAGTTCTTTACATTATTCATAAACTATTTCAATGGTATATTCAAATTACATGATGAAATTCAATATACAAGCTCCTCATATGCTTCAATGTTACATTTCTAAGATTCTAATATAATTTAAATATGAACAATGTTATTACATGATTATATCTTTCACAAATTCTCTCACTTTTTCTTTGGAGACAAGTGATTTGTAGGAAATTTAACTCATCTCAAAATGGGGGCATGATAATAGGCTTATCTTGAAGCTTTCACAAGTAATACATTTCAGATTTGATAGTTTACAATATGCAAAAAAAAGAATTTTTAGATTATGGGGGCATTCAGCTTTCTTATGCACTCCACTCTTACAAATACTCAAGCACAGATACACTTGTGTGAAGATAGTTACAAGATTTCAAATAATTTTCAAAAGATCATATGACACTCTATACAATACATGGGGCATGATATGCATTCATGTCCAAGTTACTACTTTGAAAACTTTAGATTTCTCTTTTCCAAGTTTCAAAGTTTAAAAAATTTACAATTTGAATCCATAGCTATCTACAATAGTGTGATTTGTATTTTTAAAGTGGACCACATTTTAGCTTAATGATGCTCCATATCTTGGTTTCTCTTTACCGAAACATGTATTAGTTCCCTCTTCTTTTTAGTTTAGCAAGTGAGTCATGTTTGAACTCAATGATGCTCCACATCTTGGTTGCACTTTAACAAACTATTTTTTTGGTTCCTATCTCTTCAAGCATTATAGAGTACTTTATGAGGGTTAAATTATATAATATTTTCAACTCAAGAATCTTTGTTGATTCTTTAAATTGAGACTTGATCACTTTCAATTCATCACATGTTCAACACTTCTCCACATGCCTCAACAAGGTGGCATGCACATCTCCATGACAAACATAATGTGTATACACACTCAATTTTGTGTTTCTTTTAATAATTTTATACATCAACAAAATAAATGGAGATCAAATGTAGACACTAAAATTTAACCAGTAAATACTTAAAAATACTTGGTCTAAACACCTTTACTTTGTTTAGCTAATTTTCTATTTTGATAACCTACAATCTCTAAGAAAGCCTTCAAAGTATTACAATTATTGAGAAAATCTTCAAGACTTCCCTATTTTATATATATTTTTTAAATACCTATTCATCATATACTTTATTGTCACTCTTATTTTAGAAACCTTTGCTACTTTAGGACAAGTGTGCACTAGGAAGACAGGGGTACACTATGCACCTACCCATTAGTGCAGACTTGTCTCTCATGCTCTAATGACTATATTTCCAAAATGACATGCTTCCTAACAACTTCCTTGCACATATCAATAGGTTGGTTATTATAAAAAAATTAAATATCTCTAGATAAAAACACATCAAGGGTCACAATTAAAAGGACCTAACACTCATTTATAAGACATCTCTTTTTTATTTCAAAAACATCTATTTGATGAGTAAAGATTTATATTATGATTCTATTATAATTTTACAGTCTTTGGCCAAGTCTAACATTGTTTATTATAGATTAAAGGCATCCTTTATCAAGAATTCTAATCAAATTAACTAGTTTCATTCATATGATCTTCCCTAAAGGGATATCTACATTAGCCTAAGACCATTTGGGCTATGTAGGTAGAAATCAATCAACATGGGGTTTTCTAAGGATAGCTCGATCATTCACACTTCTCTCATTTCTACCCATTTTACATTTGATCTCATTTTGTGTGATTTTGCAAGATTAGGGTTTTGATTTTATAGGTATTATGTGCATCAATTTAGGTTCCACATAGAAACATATTGTATATAGATGTAGGAAAACAAATCTAGATTTTTGTATCCAATGTACAGTCTGACAAGACAAAGTCACAATAATATATAACAATACATTACTCTCCTGCCCACCTCTTATGGCCTTGTCTTAGTAGACACCGAGACATTTTATATTAATACATGTGTTTACAGGTCTTTTTATATAATCACAAATTATCAAAATTTAACACAATATGAAATAAATTAGTTGTAAGGACAATTCTCTAACCCTAACTTTAGTTTCTAATTTTAGTAATTTACAAATTTTATAAATTCAGTAGATCTCTATATTTTATTGTATTTTATCTTATATATCATCCTACATCAGATTTCAATAGTTTACATTTATAATTATAGTTAATTGTAATTCATAGTTAATTCTAGTATAAACAACACTAAGTATAGGTGCCACCTCATTTTTAGAGCGGATGACTCTTTAGTGCTTTATAAATATTTTGAATGGATTTTATAGGTGTATAATGTAATCATATTGATTTATAAAGTGCCATGAGGGGGTTTATAGATTTGTTTACCTTCATGCATGTGTGCACTTTATTTTCACATTTTAGTCGCTAAGTTTATCAGATGGCATATTAGGTGTTCTCACTTGAAGATTTTTGTTGTGATTTTATGCATACCTACCACATTGACACTTTTAGAGGTATTGATTATTTTGTCTTCACTCCCTAGTCAACATTATGGGAGGTGTTTTTTATTGTTAATGTTTCATTGGTTGTTTGAGTATGTAATGTACCTTGTGCTTGTTCTTGTATACTATGTAGGTGTAAAGGTTGGTATGAAAATTTGGAATAATTTATGAACCATATTTGCTAGTATCAAAATTTAGAACAATGTTTCTAAGCCAACATTATTTTTTGGTATCAAAATTTAGAATAACTTTTCTAAACCAACATTAATTGGTGGTTTCAAAATTCAAAACTATTTTTGAGCCAACCCTCTTTGGTTTATTTTACCTATGCATTTTGGCCAGATGGAACGTGTATCTATAGTCAATCGTGTTCACAAAACCAAATTCATAGAAGCTACTTATGACTCATTAGAAGTTTAATTCTATTCAATAGTCATCTACAATAGCTTGATTTATTATTATTTTGAATCTTTAATTATATATGGGTGCCTCATCAGGCTTAATTATTGGGACCCATACTTATGAGCTTAAGACTTCTTTTTTACCACAACACTTAAGCTCGTGTTTAAGGGGTGTTGGTGTGTGCCATGTTCACACTTATTATGAATTCCACCTTTAATATAGTTGTTTACAAGGTGAGATTTAATATGTACATAACATTTTTTAATGCATATTTAATGTGGTAGTTATCCTCACATGTGTGAGAAGGGTTAGGTATAACTTGGAGAATAATCCCACCTTTCACTCTACCAATAATAATATCTCACTCACCTTTTCCTTTTCTTATTTAAGAAAATTTTGTGTCCTTATTATGGATGTCAAGCATGAAATATAATGAGGGGGGGGTGAATCAGTATATTATATATCTTTTACTTAATCAGATTTTTTTTTAACCACTTAATCATACATTCAAGATATGCAATAAAATTGAAACAATAATATGCACCAAATAAGAGAGAGAGAGATCAAATTTTTATGTGGAAACTCAAAGTAGAAACAACTACAAAGAACAATCTCAAGTATATGAATAAGCACCAACTCAAATTACAAAGTTCGTAAGCACCAACTTGTAGGAGCACTAACCCTTTTGCTGAACACCAACACAACTATTTGTGAGCACCAACCCACAGGAGCACCGACCCCTCTTATGTATAAAACACAACTATCTCTCAATATTACTTACTCAACAAATGATAAAACTCTACAATATCTCCTACTTTTCTCTCTTTAAAAATAAATACAAACCATGCACTCTCTTACATATTACAAATGGCTTCTTAATCCTTTATTTATAGCTTTCCTAATGACGTTTGGCATTCACCCTTTGTGACCCTTCAATCCTCATGGAAAATTGGTGTCAAAATTGCATGACCCTTCGTATCCTTGTATTTGAAAAGTCACATGGTGACCCTTCATAAATAAATATGTCATTTCTTCTTTTGTCTTTATCTTGGTGACTTTTTGTATTCCTCAAAGTGTCCCTTCATAAAAAAATCTGCCATATCCTCTTTTGTCTTCACATGGTGACTCTTATAATTTATCAAGATGACTCTTCATGAGAAAATGCATCCCATTCCTCTTGTGTATTTACCCTATGACTCTTTGACTTCTCCATGGGCCCTCTTTTGACTTATATGCAACCAAAAATATATTCGTTAATATTAAATAAATATTAACACACATTAGCAAATATATATGAATATTAAAAACACCATTAAATGTATGAGGCCTTTATCACCAATACTAGACCTTTGATATCAATGACAATATTTCCAACAATATCCCCCTTTGTTATTGATGGCAATCTCAAACTAAAAATTGCCACATCCTGAAACCTACACTACACATGCCAACCTGCACATACTGCCATCTGAAAAACATACAGTAACTCCCCCTTACTGTAGTAACTTGTACCTATTCCCTCCTATTATTTATTTGTTTTTTTAATTTATAGCTATACCTATACTTGTTTTTCTTCTTCTCCCACTTTGACATCAATGATAAAGGGGTTATCCTAGAGCTAGCACTTAGCTCCCCCTTAATTGATGCTGATCCTCAATGGTAGGAAGTAAAAGAAATTACTCCCAACTTCTTTTTTAGATACTCAAATGTGTCTTTCGATAGAGCCTTTATGAAAATATCTACAATCTGCTATGTAGTATTGATATATTCCATCTTAATCTGTTGATCTACAACTTGCTCTCTCAAGAAGTGATATCTAATAGGAATATGTTTTGTTTTTGAATGCATTACTGGATTCTTTGAAATATTAATAGAACTTGTGTTGTCATAAAAAATAGAAATAGGTTCATCATATTTTATCTTGATATCTTTCAAAATTTGCTTCATCCAAAGCACTTGAGTACAACATAATATCACTACAATATATTCTACTTTAGCTATAAAAAGTGATACTGAATTTTGCTTCTTGCTTAGCCAAGATACTAAGCTATCACCAAGAAAGAAAACTCCTCCATTTATACTCTTTCTATCATCCAAATAACCTTCCTAATTTGAATTTGTATAAACAACCAAAGTGAAATCTCTACCTGTGGGATACCACAATCCATAATCTAATGTCTCCTTGATATATCTAAATATTCTCTTCACCAACTAAACATGACTATCTTGTGAAACTGACTAATATCTTGCAACCATACCTACTACATGTATGATGTCTAGCCTCGATGCTATCAAATATAAAAGACTAATAATCATATATCTACACAAACATTGATCTGCAATAGGTGAATGTTCATCCTTACCTTATTTCTTGTATTCGTTGGTGTGCCAACTGGTGAAAAATCCTCAAAACCAAATTTCTTTAATATTTCCTTGGCATATTTACTTTGACATATAAAAATTCTTGTATCTGATTGAAATATTTAAAACCTCAATAAAAATGAAAATTCTTCAAGCATAGACATTTCAAATTCTTTTTGCATTATCAAATTTTTTTTGGTCATCTTTTCAATGTTTCTTCCAAAAATGATGTCATCAACCTATACCACAACAATCAATTGATTCTCACCTTTTATTTTGATGTAAAGATTACTATCAGTAAATCCTTTCTTGAAACCTTGATCTTGCAACTACTTATCAAGTCTTACATACCAAACTCTAGGAGCTTGTTTCAAATCATATGGTGCTTTCTTCAATCTGCTTACATGGCTACTAATATATAGAGAATAAATTCCTCAAGCTCAATGTAGACCTCTTTTTATAGATTCTTATTTAGAAAGGTATATTTGACATCCATCTGAAACACTTTAAAAATTTTAAACACTGTATATGCAAGAAACATTCTAATAGCCTTTAGCCTTGTCACTGGTCCAATTTTTTTTTCAAAAGCTATTCCCTCAATCTGAATATATTCTCTCAGATTCGCTTACCATCATTCTTTTGGTGCAATTTTTTTTTTTTATTGTTCTTGATGATGTCACTTTCATAATGATTTCTTTGTGCATATTTGGATGGGATTTTAGTGTCCTTTTTCTCCTTCTCATTTTCATCTAATTCTTTAAAGTCTTCCTCTTTAATGATTTCAAGAATGTCTACTAGATCACTAATTATTTATGTTCCATATTCTATCTTGACACTTGCACTTTCAACTATTTTTTTGGTTCTTTTGTTATGGCATTTATAAGCTTTATTTTTCCAAGAATAACCAAAAAATATACCTTCATCTATTTTAGATTAAAAATTACCTTGTTTTTTATCAATTCTCTTTATGAAGCATCTGCTACTAAAAACTCTGAAATAATCAACTATTACTGGTTTATCTTTCCATAGCTCATAAGGAGTCTTATCACTATTGAATCTCAATAATGCTCTATTTTTAATATGCACTATTGTAGCAACTACCTCTCTCAAATATTTATCTAGTATCTTAAATTTATTTAGCATTGTCCTTGCCATCTCTGAACTATTCTATTTCTCTATTCAACTACTCTATATTTCTATGGAGTTTTAGCTGATGAATAATGTCTTTTTATTCCATGATCTTCACAAAATTCAATAAACAGATCTAATATGAATTCTCTTATTTGATCTGATCTTAAACACTTAATCTTCAAACTGGTTTCATTCTCTATTAATACTTTGAATGCTTTGAAATGTCTAAAAGCTTCTATTTAAAAAAAAAAGATTACCTAATTCATATGTAGAAAATCATCAATAAGCAACATAAAATATTTCTCACCTTGAGTGATTTGAGTTCTCATAGATCTACACAAATCAATGTGAACAAGATTTAACATCTGAGTGGTCGAGTACTCTTTTATTTTGAACCACCTTCTAGCCTGCTTTCCATATTGACAAGGTTTATAAAGTGTGTTGGATGGCTTTGTAATCTTTGAAAGATTTATAACTACTTGCTTCTTGATGATGTTGACAAGATTGTCAAAATTTATGTGTCCCATTCTCTTGTGCCATAGTCAACTTTCTTCAATCTGACTCAAACATCTTTGACCTTTAACGTCTGATAACATATATAAACTATTACCTGTTCTCTGAGCATCTGCAACTAATATATCTGAATATTTTCTCTTAATTTTACAACCTTATACATAAAATTTTAGTGTGTGCCCCTGATCACATATTTGACTTACACTCAAAGGATTATACTTAAGACCTTCTACATACAAAACATTTTTAGTTTTAGTTCTACCATTATCCAAACTTAGTGTACCTTTTTTAGTAATTCTGGTAGTAGTATTATCTCTAAATTTTACTATGCCACCATTGATCTTCTTCAAGGTTATGAACTTAATTTTGTCTCCTGTTATGTATCTCGAACATCCATTGTCAATGAACCATGGATTTCATCATTTTTTGCATGCAAAGCTATCTATACCAATATAGATTTTTTAAGTTTTTTTTTTTGTTATGACCCTATCTAAACTTTTTTTTGATGAATGGAGCCTTGAAACTTTGGTCCTTCTTGACTGACTCGAACACAATTCTACAATACCAAGATATATGTCTAAAGTTGTTACACTTGTAACATATTATGGTCTCTTCATTAAAGCTTGATAGATGAGCAAAATAGTTGTGGCTTCTGCTTGACTCTACATGCGTTTTCTTCTCCTTATTTTTGAAATTTTTAGCCCTTTTTTGACATTCTATTTTTTTATGACCATATCCATTACAATAAAAATAGTAACCATAAAAATAAAATCTATTTATGTATCGGTGACTTGATTGCCTTTTGTAGGTCTGGTCTTTCCAACCTTCTTTATTTGAGATGTTCTCTATATTCTTAACTTCTTCCCTTTTTGTTTCCTCTTTTGTAAGAGCTTCAGAATAGATCTTTCTTTTTTTGTGTTAACCTTGTCTATGAAAGCAGTGGCCTCTCCTTTTTATTTTTTAAATCCAATATCTATCTTATCTGACATTGATCTTTGACCTTCTAATATCTTATTCAACATATTAGTGTTATTCTCAAATTTTGAATCATTAGCTACTCTATCATTGATTGCTTTATTTATTTTTTCAAGATATGATTTTAAAGAAGTAATTTCAATAACATACCTTTCACATTCTTCACCTACTTTTTATAATTGTACTGTTAGATTTTTTTCATTTTTTTGACTTCTTCAAAGTGTGCTTATAGATCTTTAATTTTTTCTTTTGAATCCTTTTTATTTTTCTCGATCTGGAGCTTTAATCTTCAATTTTTCTTCTCAAGAGCTTTTAGCTCTTTTAAGGCACAAACAAGTTTTCCTTTCATATTCACTTTGGCTTCATCATTTTCTTCTTTTGATCATCTATACTTTTGCTTACGGAGGCATCTTCATGTATGGCCATAAATAGAATCTCTTCTTCTTTTTCTAAATCATTGACTCTACTATCTTCAACTAAGCTAGGATCTTTAGAATACAAGCTCTTCTTCTTGACTCTCTTCTTAATTTTTTTTTTGAAATTTTTCTTGTATGTAGACTTTCCTTATTCATTATCACCATTACCCTTATCTGGGCATTTAACTACAAAATATCCAATCTTTACACAATTAAAACATTTAAAAGGTAATTTTTCTTGATATTTATTTGTGTCGTTTCTCAGTTTGTGAATGAATAGAGCTCTATTTTCATCTTCATCATCATTAGAAATATCACTTGATTCTTGAATCTTAGCCTTCTCTTTCTTTGATGTCTTGAAAGTATCTTCTATATTTAAGGGTTTCTCTTATTCGGTCCACATCTCATATGTCGTAAGAATACCATGTAGCTCATCCATCTTTATCTTGGTTAAATTCTTCATCTCTTCAATTGCCAAAAATTTTACATCATATCTAAATGGTAGAGATTTCAAAACTTTTAATACCACAATTGATTCTTCTAACTTTTCTCTAAGACCTTGAATCTGATTAACTATGTGATCAACTTGTAAAAGATAACTTGCTATATTTTTTTCCTCTTCCATCTTCAAACTCTCAAACTATCTTCTGAAAGTCTGAAGCTTAGCTTGCTGAACCTTTCCATCACCTTTGTAAATATTCTCAAGTTTTATCCAAGTTTCATGAACAAATTTATATTACATAACTTTAACAAATTTTGATTCACATAAACCACATAAAGTAGTATTTAAAGCTTTAACATTATTTTCACTTACCTTATTTTTCACCGAAGTAGTTACAAGTATCTGTGGCTCTTCATATTCCTCTGCCACTACTTACCAAATATAAAATCTAATGGCCATAAAATAAGTCTTCATATTTATTCTCTAAAAAACATAATTTGTCTCATCAAACAAAGGTGCCTTATTTTTATAAAAACTTTCATGTGATTCAACCATCATGCTTTTTTGATCCACCTTCAAGCTGTAAAATGTTTTCAAAAGGAACCTGCTCTGATACTAATTGTTAAGCATAAAATATACTAAGGGGACGTGAATCATTATATTATATATCTTTTACTTAATCTAATTTCTTTTTTTTAACCACTTAATTACACATTCAAAATATGCAATAAAATTGAAATAATAATATGCACCACATAAGAGAGAGATACCAAATTTTTATGTAAAAATTCAAAATGGAAAAAATTATAGAGAATAATCTCAAGTATATGAATGAGTAGCAACTCAAATTACAAAGTTTGCAAGCATCAATTTACAGGAGCACCAACCCCTTTTCCAAACACTAATACAATAACTATTTGTGAGCACCAACCCACAATAGCACCAACCCCTTGTAAAGATTAATGAGCACCAACCCACAAGAGTACCAACTTCTCTTGTGTATAAAACATAACTATCTCTTAATGTTGCTTACTCAACAAATGATAGAACTCTACAATATCTCTTACTTTTCTCTCTTCAAAAATAAATATAAACCCTGCACTATCTTGCATATTACAAATAAATTTTCAAGACTTTATTTATAGCTTTCTAAATGACCTTTGACATTCACCCTTTGTGACCCTTCAATACTCATGGAAAATGGTGCTAAACTTGCATGACCCTTCGTATCTTTGCATTTGAAAAGTCACATGGTGACCCTTCATAAGAAAATGCATCCTTTCCTCTTTTGTTTTTATTTCGGTGACTTTTCTTATTCCTTAAAGTGTCCTTTCATATAAAAATGTGCCATATCCTCTTTTGTTGTCACATGGTGACTCTTGGAATTCTTCAAGATGACTCTTCACGAGAAAATGCATGTCTTTATCTCATGACTCTTTGACTTCTCCATGGGCCCTCTTTTGACTTATATGCAACCAAAAATATATTTATTAATATTAAATAAATATTAACACACATTAGCCAAGATATGAATATTAAAAACACCATTAAATAAAATGGGCCCTTTATCACCAATACTAGACCTTTGACATCAATGAAAATATTTCCAATAGTGGAATGGAGATTAAATTCTATTATCCATAGCTGGTGGAGATGAAGTCTCTTATAATATCTTGTTTTGGTGTAACCATTTCTAGTTGCACATATACATTTTATATTATATTTAATTAATGCATTGTGTCTTTTATTAGTCAATCTCTTTTTCTTATTTGAATACTTTATGTGGATGGTGTCTATGTTGAAGTTCTTTTGGTTTCTCTTTCCTAACATGATTTTAATGATAAGAGGTTTTTCTTCTAATATGACATCAAGCTATATTTTCTAATAATTTATTTTATATTCAACACTTAATGTCTCACATCAAACTATTTTTTATTCTGACATTATGCTTTGAGATACCTTATAAAATTTTCATTCTCACCTAATTATAGTGACTCATTGATATAAAAATTATTGTGACATATTGTGCATAGCTTATCATGTGCTATCAACTTATATTTTCAAAAATACAAAAACAATCATAAAATACAAAAAAAAAAAACTTAGTTGTATGATACATATCATGTTCTACCTATGTTGTAGATTATATATTAATGTTTCTACACGTGATCGTCATGTCATAATTTGAGTGGATGAGATGCATGATAAATAAGTTACATATGGTTAATGGAAACATAAGATGTGATGGGGGCATCTTCATATAGGCGGATTTTATAGGGTGACATATTTCTAGCTTACCATTCTCTACATAGAAACTCTTTACATAGATTATACGTATATTAATATCATTTAAATTTGGAATGTGTACATGGATATATTTATATTAACATTACATGGATGATGACATCTTATACCTTTATATTTATAGTTGCTTAAACATTGCATCTTATTACTATATTGTCTATGCTTCTACTATGACTATGATTCATTACTATACCTTGACTCCTTATATATTCATCATATATATGAGATATTTTTCCTTGATATTTGTGGGAATATACCCCTATGTCTACTTGAGCTTACTCTCTATGTCTTGTGCATACAAATAATCTATTGGGACACATTAATTTTCCCTCTCACCTTTGATCCCATCATCTATATATTTACATTTTGGGGGTAACACAATAGTTTTTCATATGATACTACATTGATAATTACATGAGCATACATCTATGCAAATATATTCATGCCCATAGGGGCATGAATCACATTAGATTTACTTGAGCATCATTGATCATATATCATTTTTTGAAACCACACTAGCCTATGTGCCTTACATTATTGCACTATTGGGAACCTATGTCTTACACACCATTTGTAACTTGGCACATTATGATTTTCATACTTCCTACATACATGATAATATATTACACATTAGTGTACATGAATTTTGAATTTACAATAAAGGCATTACACTTATATGGTCCTTATGTGTAATCCATTTAACATATCCTTCCTAGACAATGCAATTATAACGATCATTATATTCACCTCACCTATGAACTTTATTGATAACATATATACCTATAGTTTCCTATGGGGAAGTGATACCCACATCTATCTTGATAAGCCTTATAGTGACACATCTCTTATAAATGGATCCTGCTACACATTTGTGTCTAGAAAAGTTTTATTGGTTCTTCATACATAAATTTTATTATGTTATACATGGACATATACATGATATTTATACATGATGCATATTATTACCTTGAGAATTCAATTACATTTAAGTACATCACTTTTTTACCATCTACTTGGTTACATCAGGGCATGATGTTATCCTATGCATTATAATCCTCTTTGGATGATGCATACATGTCTGGACCTGATTGCACATTTATCTATATTACACAATTTTCACATGGACACTGATCTATTTATCCTATTATATCTAATATGGGGAATGTTTCCCTGTATCCATCCCATCATACTAATTGAGGATGCATCACATATATTGATCCATATACAAGGACATATTTCTACAACATTGATACTCACTAAAGTGGCATATTCTCATTGAGCCTTAGTTGATGTTATCATTTGAATATTATACAAAATTAATACACACTCGAGTAACATATTGGACATTTGGCTACCCATGATTTTATATAGTTTATGTGACATGACACTTGGGGCATACTAGTTATATATGTAGTTTACAATGACCAATAACAATCATTTTTATCTCTATAGACCATGATACAAACAAAGGTCATAAAAAATATAACTTGTGTATACTTGGATAATATAACAACAATGCTTGAGGTGACCATAGATCTAGTAGAAAGAAATCCACACTCAATAGCAATGATATAGGGTTCCAAATCCTATGCCTAAGATACATGGTATGGTTCTAACTAGATCCCAAAGTAAATCAATGATGTAACCATAGTAACAAAGGGTGTAATTGTTTTAATAAAGATATTGCATATAAGGAACTGATGAACAAGATTAACCTTGCCAAGATAAATTGTAATACTAAACTAAGTAAGAAATAATGGTGAAATGGTCAACTAATGGGCAATATATGAAACCTAAGGTGATAATGGCAAGCCTAAGAACCCTATAACTATAACAACTTATTCTATATAAAGAATACTAAAGTAAAGACAAACAACATGCATTTACTATAATAATTATCAAATGAGATCTATGTATTAAGTAAGTAAAATAAAGAGAATAAGGATAGAGAAACTTACCTTTGGGGTGACTCGTTAGTGTATTAATATCTCCCTTGGCTCAAGTGAAACTTTGAAAGTTATGCTATAGGATGAGGGACTCAAATAGTAAGAATAAGACCTAGATATCCTTAGTTGGGGACTCTAAATATTGGGAAACATCTTGTAACACACCTCCCTTAGCATTAGCCCATTCATTGACTATTTAGATATCTTTGTGGTGGATTTATTGTCAACTTCCTTATACGCATGTTTTATGCATGTTATCATGTTGGCCATCATGAACCATGTCTTCAATCTATATTTTTAGGTAGTAGATTATAAATTAGTGTTTAAACTCTATATTAAATCTTGAAATCGAGACACTATTTTATTCAGAGTGTTTTTTCTTATCCTCTTTCACTGGCAAAGACAAAAGTTAGATTTTTTAAAATCGTGTGTGTTCAAGATGAAGTAATTTTCTTATCCTTTTGATGAAGGCGGTGTGTTTTGAACTTTGGATTAATTTCTTGTTAACTTTGATGATCCATAAGAAGGCCATTTTGGTGGTCGACTTGATTTTATAAGGATATTTTGTTCCTTAGTGGGAGAAGAGACATTAGAGAAATTTGTATATTCTTATTTTCTTATTAATTTGTTTGACGAGTTGCCTAAAATCTCACCTTGCTTCCTTTATGATTAATTTGGTTGTTTTTTTTCCTTATAGAATCCCATATTAAATTTTATTAATATTTTTTCATAAGATTAATAACAATAATGTTGACAAACTTTGATCACTCTAGTATAAACAACACTAAGTATAGATACCACCTCATTTTTAGAGGGTATCACTCTTTAGTGATTTATAAAGATTCTAAATGGATTTTATAGATGTATATTGTAATCAAATTGATTTATATAGTACCATGAGGGGGTTTATATATTTGCTTACCTTCATGAATGTGTGCACTCTATTGTACTTCCTTTTCACATTTTAGTTGCTAAGTTCATCATGTGGCACATTAGGCACTCTCACTTGAGCATTTTTATTGTGCTTTTTTGCATACCTAATGCATTGACACTTTTGGAGGTATTGATTGTTTCATATTCACTCCCTAGTCAACATTATGGGAGATGTTTTTTTATTGTTAATGTTTCGTTAGTTGTTTGAGTATGCCATGTGCCTTATGATTGTTCTTATATACTATGCAACTACAAATGTTGGTATCAGAATTTGGAATAATTTATGAACTATATTTGATACTATAAAAATTTAGAACAATGTTGTTAGAGGTATAATCACTGAGAGGGGGGGAGTGAATCAGTGATGCTAGATAATCCAAACCTCAATTCCAAATCTTTCAAATCCTTAACAAAATAACATTATCATTCATGAAGCATACACATCATTTATAACAATGAGCACATAAGATAAGTAAGATTACACACATAACATAAGATCTATGTGGGACTCACTCTTGGGAAATAAAACCCACTAGAACCTGTAAAATGGACTATAGTCTTATAATAATAAGATCCAGATTTAAATGAATACTAATTGATCAAGGAACACCCATCCCACAGGGAGGAACCAACCCCCTAGGCAACCAAACACCCACTCAATTACCTTAATTTCATCTCCACATATAATCTAATGACTTGTAAACTTGATGATTTACTTCTCTTTCTTTCACTCTTTTTCACCCTTCTATCTATCTTAAACAACCTCTAGGGTTTACTTACTCAATCAACCTCTTCTAGGCTTATTAGGTTTAATGACCTATGTGTTCATATTTATCAACTTGATTAGATAAAAATGTTTGACCTTTATCACACTTTGATGGTCCTCACTGACTTGTACCTTCTTTAACAAAGGTTCTCTCCTTTGCTCAGTTCCACACTTGCTCAACTCTACTAACTGATCACACACCCTCAAACTTGCTCATTAAATCAATGCATCCAAACACCCCTTTTGAATCACTCTAGTATTATTCTCTCATCCTAAATATGATCTATACTTTAGTCCACCCACTGAGCACACTCCCTCTAATCTCTTTCCTTCATCTTTATCTTCTGCTCTCTCAACACATTCTCCTGAAGTCTAGAAACCATTGCCTTTGTCTCCACTCTTTATAGAGTCTTAATGAATACCAATTTATAGGTCAGCCATAATACTTGAATTAAACCTTAATAATTATATCATGCTAACAAATAGCTCAATACCATCCTCACAAGTTAGTGATAGCATCTATGGGTCACACTTAAGTAGTTACATCTTTTAATTGGGCCTTTATACTCACATGTTACATGTGAAACTACTTGGACCACCTTCATTATTTACCAATGCTTCAAACACATCAAACCTATCTCAAATATTACCTTTCTAAATTCCTCATGGGTATATGCCACTTGGAACACCAACTCAACACTTAAACCTACCAATTAGGTCTCCTCGCTCTTTAGGCCTTCAAACACTTAAAACACAGTCTCAAACTTTTGAAGCTATAGCTCAAAAATTTCACATAGCCATATGATTAGATCATATGGGTGAACCCTTTAGGACCTATAAAACACCTCCATGTGCTTCTGCTCTAAGCACTCAATTCAACTATCTCAGAATGACCACTCAGATTAGTCACACATAATCAAAATATAGTCAAGCTATTTTGAATCTCCATATCTGATCAAGGGTATATCATGATAGATATTGCCTTATTATAAGCCTTTGAGACTTATAAAACATCACATACTCATTTTCTTCTTCAATTCTACTAATAACATCTTCAACTCACTCCAACAACATGGTCACTCAATCTGGTAGTGCATTCAATGAACACAATTAATTTTTAAGCTTTTGTTCATACTAAATATAGATTGGTCAAACCTATAAAATACACACATATGGTCCTCATGGAGTCTAAAACAATATCAAATATATATTTTATTTTGAAACATCAAGATACCATCAAGAAATCTTTAATTAGCCTTTTTGAGTCATTTGCAGAACATGGTCAAACACACAGTCAACTTTGGAGCTCAATATATACAACTGTATGAACATTAAAACATTTTAAATCACTTCTATGGATGAAAATTCAATTAATATGAAACTTTTATTTTTAAATCATTATCAAAATTTTCATATATCAAAAGTTATATCTCAAAAAACCATCACTGGTTTTTCTTCACAAATTTGAATACTCAAATTCTAACGGTCATTGTTTAAACAATAAACATCAGACACTTTGTTATCATCTCATTCTCCCTATAAATTTTAGACAAATACCTATTGTAAATCTCCTTAAAAGTATCCTATTATTTACTTTGCAATGCTCACCATTGTTCTTATATCCTCACTTTTACAATTGTGCCACTTGGTAGCTCTGCGTGCCTTCTACGCACCCTGTACCATTTAGTTAATGCGTTCACACCACTTGGTAGTTATGCATGCAATATAAACACTATATTGACTTATTGACTCAATATAATCCATTAAATCATAACTACATGATCATGTAATCACCTTTGATCTCTATCTGATAAGTTTCATGCTCATCGCAGATCTGTTGCTCAAACTCTGTGATTGTGACACATGTCACTAGTGCATGCCTTTTGAGCATCCTTTGACATATTGAATTTTATGTGAACCATTGGATCACTAATGACAATATCATGTGATCCATTAGATCCTTATCTAGTTAGATTACACTCTTTCCATTATATTTATGATCTGATTAAATGCTCATCGTAGATCTTTGATAATACAAATTTAGCTAAGTATGGGAAATTAGTGAACTTAGCCTAAGAAGCTAACTTTACACCTTAATAAATTTTGATATACACCATGTACAAACCTAAAATTTTAACCACATGATCACCTCTCATAGGGTAATCAATCCATATATCAAACTACTCTTGAAACTTTCATATGTGTGAAATATGATGTCATCAATCTGCTCACTCAACCTTATTTATCAAGATGATTACTTGAACATAGACACTCATATGACTACTCTGATGGATTAATTTAACTTACACAAGCACTCCAAGTACTCATAACACCCCATAGGTTCTCTACAACATTTCCATACCATCAATGTCATCCATCAAATGCCTCACTAAGTCAAACACTGAAGGACCATACAAGAACATTTAAGCTCATTGTAGCACACTTTGTCATTATCATTGTATCACACATGACACCTCATCAACATCCTTGGTCACTTTGGAGACATTATTGACAAATCTCTAATAATCTTCCCTTTATTCATTGATTTCAAACACCAATACAAATTTTATGTTCAGATTCTATCTCTCTCTTTAAGCACTTTCTCCCCCTTTGACAAAATGACAAAGTGGGCTCAAATCTTGATCCTACAGACCTAAACATACTTCAAGGGCCAATAATAGGAAAGGACCACCTATGAGAGATGATACAGACTCTCCCTAACATTGTGCATACCTTTTCTTACCTTGAGCTTCTCAAACATGCTCCATGATTACACTCTTCTTAGATAATACAAAACTCTATGGACACAACACATAAAAGAGCAACATAAACTACTTGAACTTACCTTGAAAACATTAAGAGGGACTCACCCTTACATTATGCACATATTTTAAGCCTCTCAAACTATCTGAGTTAAATCCCCCTAACTACATGCTCTATCTACAAAGTCATCTTCAATAGGTCTTTTTAACCAATTCTATTTTGACACCTGAAAACTTCTAAACTTTGCTTGCAGACCTTCAAGACAAAAATCCATGAATACACCTTGAGAATACATACTTTCTTCTCCACAAGAAATATGTCTCCTAGGAAGCATAGGTAGAGACACATTAACCCACAATGTCCTAGAATAATGTGAAACTAGGAGTTGCCCATAACTCCTCATATTCCTTCTCTTTCTTGGACATCTAGTAGCTATAGAATTGATTGTACTTATTTTTCTTCTTAGGCTTAAGATAAACAACTTTCTCATCTAATACAACATTCTCCTTCTCTTCTAATATTTAATTGACAATACATGGAGACAACAAATATTGATGACATACCTCATCACTAGACATTGACAACTAATGTTCTTCACATGAAACTTGCTCAACAATAACAAGTTGTTAACTTAGATATATACACACCTAAGGACTAGCCTCATCTAGCATTTTGGTCTTATCCTTGAATTTGTTCTATTTATTCACAACATGAGTAGACAATGAGAGATATTGGAATTCTTCATCCTTTATAGCATTCTCCATCACAACAAATATACCACTTAGACCTGTAGACTCATCATGACTCACACTTTTCACTTTTGGTTTTCATGAGTTAACTATCCTTCTTCCTTGCACTCTAGGTACCTGATTAAACTTGTTTTGACTTGATAACCTTTGATTGTAAAAATTAGCAATGTGACCAATCTTCTCACAGTTGTAGCAAACCACTCTTTTTGAGGAAACTCAACTTGCCTTACTTTATTTGGACAACATTTTGTAAAGTGTCCCACATCATGATAGTTGAAGCATTCAACCTTGCTTACACCACTTGACTGATAATTCCACTCATTCTTAGCAAGTCTCATACACTCTCTAGCCCTATGACAAAATTTATTGCAAGTGTAATAATAACCATTGAATTTGGCATACCTCATGGCATTTGGTTATTTGATATGATTTGTCTCCATTCTACTAGAATCTTCATTATGACTGATTATTGATGCTCAAGTTATGATTATCTTTGTTTACTTTAGTCTTCATGTTGTCTTGAGTTACATTCTTCTGTTTTTCTTTATGACCAATTCTAGTTCTATTAATAGCATGCTTTTGACTATTCAGAATGTTATCTAGATCACTTGAACTCTTTTCAAACATCACAAATGACTTCACCTTACCAGATGTATTTTCTAGCTCAACTTTTAATGACTCATTTTAAATCACATACCTTAAATACTTATATTTTTTAGCTTCCAGTCTTGTAGATAGGATTTCCAATTGACAACTGGAATGCTTAACTATGTCTTCATGTTCTTGGTGTCTTCATTCATTATTGCCTCAAACATACTAAATTGCTATTCATAGTCCTTGATTTGAGACATCATCTTCTTGTTAATCTTCTTCTCAATCTTCAATTCTTCATGGGCATTCCTCAATTCAATTTCACAATCCTCCTTGTCTTCTTCATTATCTATATCACTTCATGTAGACTCCTTTTGATATGAGTAACTTCCTTACTCGGCCATGTAGAGGACTTCATCTTTACTATCAAACTCAAAATTATTATCTTCACTCTCATCTAATGAGCTAAAATATTTATTAGTGTAGAGACCCTTCTTGTTCTTGAAGGACTTCTTGTTGTCAAAATTTTTGAATCTTTTCTTCCTCTTATCAGCCCTGAATGTCTATTTGCCTTCATCTTGGCTTTCAACATGCTCTTCATCATCATTGTTCTTATGCTTATGAGGGTACTTGTTAGCAAAGTGTCCCACTTCTCCATAATTAAAACATTTAAAGGGTAGCTTACCCTTATACTTCCCTGAGCCTATTTTTAATTTACTTGTAAACAAAGCTATTAGTTCATCATCAGATATCTCATCATACATGACTTCCTTACCTTGAGTTCTTTTTTTATTTGAATTCATTTCTATCTTGAATGTTGCTTTTTACTTTGGTATTTTGTCATCATTGACTCTCATTTCATAGGCAATAAGGATACTATGCAATTCATCTATCTTCATCTAAGTAAGATCACGACTTTCTTCTACAATAAATACTTTAGAATCAAACTTGAGGAAGAGAGACCTTAATACTTTTCATACTACAGTAACTTCTTCAAGCTTCTCTCCAAGACCTTTGATAATGTTCACAATCTCATCAATTATCTATAGAAAAGATGCCATAGAATATTCTTCCTTCATTTTAAGACTCTTAAATTGTCTTCAATGAGTCTATAAATTGGCCAACTTGACCTTTGAATCCCCTTCATAAATGATCTACAATTTTTCCCATATCTCTTTGGTAGATTTACAATGAATTACCTTGGTGTACTCAGTCTCTAAAAGACCACAGGGGATGGCATTCATTGCCTTAGAATTTCTCTCACACAACTTCTTATCAGTTGTATTAGTTGGAGGGATTGGGGGGATGAATATCCATCCAAAATAGATTTCCAGATGTCAAACCCTATTGACATGATGTAGGTCATCATTATTGCACTCTAAAAAAGATAATTGGACCCATTGAACATTGGTGATTGCTTTGTAGAGAAACCCTACATCTGTTGACTAGCCATATTGTACCTTGTATCATCTTCAAGTGGTTAAAATTATAACAAAGGTCCTGCTTTGATACCAATTATTAGAGGTAAAATCACTGAAATGGGGGGGGGGGTGAATCAGTGATGCTAGATAATCCAAACTTCAATTCCAATTCTTTCAAACCCTTAAGAAAATAAAATTATCATTCATGAAGCATAAACATCATTTATAGCAACGAATAAGGAAGATAAGTAAGATCACACACAAACACAAGATCTACATGGAAAACTCTCTTGGGGAATAAAACTCACTAGAACATGTAAAATGGACTACAGTCTTATGATAACAAGATCTAAATTTAGACCAACACCAACTAATCAGGGAACACTCATCCCTTAATTTAGTGAGACACACATCCCACAAGGAGGAACCAACCCCCTAGGTAACCAAGAACCCACTCATTTACCTTAATTTGATCTCCACCTCTAATTTGATGTCTTATACACCTAATGATGAACTTCTTTTTCTTGCACTCTTCTTCACCCTTTTATCTGTCTCAAACAGCCTCTAAGGCTTACTTTCTCAATCAACCTCTTCTAGGATTATTAGGTCTAATGACCTATGTGTTCATATTTATCAACTTGATTAGATAAACATGTCTGATATTTGTCACACTTTGATGGTCCTCACCGACCTATACCTTTTTTTCCAAAGTTTCTCTTTTTTGTTAGTTTCACACTTGCTCAAATATACTTCCTTTTAACACATCACACACCCTCAAATTTTCTCATATAATGAATGCATCCAAACACCCATTTTGGATCACTCTAAGATTTTTATCTCATCCTCAATCTATTTTGTACTTCAATCCATATATTGAACACACTCCCTCTAATCTCTTTCCTTCATCTCTATCTTCTTCTCTCTCAACACATTATCCTTAAGTCTAGAAACCATTGCCTTGGTCTCCACTCTTTATAAAGTCTTCATGAATATCAATTTATAGGTCAGACATAATAATTACCTTAATCCTTAAGGCTTTTATCATGCTAACACATAGCTCAATACCATCCTCACAGGTCAGCCATAACATCTATGGGTCACACTTAAACAGCTACACCTTTCAATTAGGCCTTCATACTCACACATTACATGTGAAGATCATGTGCTCCATTAGATCCTTATTTAGTCATATTAAATGTTTGCCATTAAATCTATGATCTAATTAAATTTTCATCGTAGATCTTTGATAATGCAAATTTGTCTAAGTATGGGAACTTAGTGAACTCAGCCTGAAAAGCCAACTTTGCACCTTAATAACTTTTGCTATGCACCATATCTAGACCTAAAATTTTAACCACATGATCAACTATCACAGGGGAATATATCCATGTATCAAACTACTCTTAAAACCTTCACATGTGTGAAATATGATGTCATTAATTTTCTCACTCAACCTTATCTATCAAGATGACTACTTGAACATAGACACTCATATGACTGCTCTAATGAATTTCTTTCACTTTCACAAGCACTCCAAGCACTCATAACACCCAATAGAGTCTTTGAAACATGTCCATATAATCAATATCATCCATAAAATGCCTCACTAATATAAACACTGAATAACCATGTAGGAACATTGAAGCTCATTGAAGCACACTTTGTCATTGTCATTATAACACACATGACACCTCATCAACATCCTTGGTCACCTTAGAGACATCATTGACAAACCTCTAAAAAATGTTTCTAAGCCAACATTATTTTTTGGTATCAAAATTTAGAACAACTTTTTTAAGCCAACATTATTTGGTGGTTTCAACATTCAAAACTATTTTTGACCCAACCCTCTTTGGTTTATTTTACCTGCACATTTTGGTTAGATGACACATGTATCTATAGTCAATCATGTTCACACAACCAGATTTATAGAATATACTTGTGATTCATTACAAGTTTAATTAGATTCAATAGTCATATATAATAACTTGATTTTTTTTCACTCTTTCATTGTACATGGGTGCCTCATGAGGCCTAGTTGTCGGGAACCATACTTATGAGATTAAGACTTCTTCTATTTTACCACATCACTTAAGCTCATCTTTAGGGGGTGTTGGTATGTTCCATGCTCATACTTATTATGAATTAAATCTCAAGTAGTGTTGTTTATAAGGTGAGATTTAATATGTGCACAACATTATTTAATGCATATTTACTGTGGTAGTTATCCTCACATGTGTGAGAATGGTTAGGTATAACTTGAAGAATGATCCCAACTTTCACTCCACCAATAATAATATCTCACTCACCTTTTACTTTTCCTATATAAGAAAATTATGTTTCCTTGTTGTGGAATGGAGCTTAAATTCAGTTATCCATATATGGTGGAGATGTGGTATCTTAGAATAAATTATTTCAGTGTAACCATTGTTGGTTGCACATATACATTTTATATTACATTTAATTAATACATTATGTCTTTTATTAGTCAATACGTTTCTATTATTTGAATACTTTATGTGGATGGTGTCTATGTTGAAGTTCTTGAGATTTCTCTTTCCTAACATGATTTCAGTGATAAGAGTTTTTTCCTCTAATATGGCATCAAGCTATGTTTTTATAATAATTTATTTTATATTCGACACTTATTGTGTCACATCAAACTATCTTTTATTATGATATTATGCTTTGATCTACCTTATATAATTGTCATTCTCACCTAATTTTAGTGATTCATTGATACAAAAATTATTGTGACACATTGTATATAACTTATCATGTGCTATCAATTTAAATTTTTAAAAATATAAAAACAATCACAAAATACAAATAAAAAAATAAGTTGTATGATACATATCATGTTCTACCTATGCTCTACATTATATATTCATGTTTTCTACACGTGCTTCTCATGGCATGATTTGAGTGGATGAGATGCATGATATATAGGTTACATATGGTTAATAGAAATATAAGATGTGATGGGGGCATCTTTATATAGGTGGAATTTATAGGGTGACATATTTCTAGCTTACCATTCTCTACGTAGAAACTCTTTACATAGATTATACATATATTGCTATCATTTACATTTGGAATGTGTACATGGATATATTTAGATTAATATTACATGGATGCTGACATCTTATACCTTTATATCGATAGTTACATAAACATTGAGTCTTAGTACTATATTGTCTATGATTCTACTATGACTATGATTCATTGCTATACCTTGCCTCCTTATAAATGCATCACATATATGAGATATTTTGCCTTTATATTTCAAGGAACATATACCCATGTATACTTGAGTTTACTCTATACATCTTGTGAGTATAGTGAATCTATTAGGACACATTAATTTTCCCTCTCACCTTTGATCCCATCATCTATATATTTACATTTTGGGGGCAACACAATAGTTTTTCGTATGATACTAAATTGATAATTACATGAGCATACATGTATGCACATATATTCATGCCCATAGGGGCATGAATCATATTATATTTACTTAAGCATAATTGATCCTATATCATTTTTTGGAGCCACACTACCTATGTGCCTTGTATTACTACACTATTTGGCACCTGTGTCCTACACACCATTTGTAAATTGGCACATTATGATTTTCATACTTCCTACATACATGATAATATATTACACAATAGTGTGCATGAATTATACATTTACAATAAGGGCATTACACCTGCATGTTCCTTATGAGTAATCCATTTGACATATCACACCTAGACAATGGAATTATAAACATCATTATATTCAACTCACCTTTGAGTTTTATTTATAACATCTATACCTATAGTTTACTATGGGGAAGTGATACCCACATCTATCTCCATAAGCCTTATAATGACACATCTCCTATAAATAGATCTTGTTACACATTTGTGTCTAGCAATATTTTAATGATTCTTAATACATAAATTTTATTATGTTATACATAGACACATACATAATATTTATACATGATGCATCTTATTATCTTGAACATTCAATTACATTTAGGGACAACACTTCATTACTATCTACTTGGTTACATTGGGGAATGATGTTGTCCTATGCACTATAATACTCATTAGATGATACATCCATGTTTGGACCTTACTGCACATTTATCTATATTACATAATTCCTACATGCTCACCAATCCATTTATCCTATTATATATAATATGGTGCATGTTTCCCTACCTCCATACCATCATATCATCGAGGATGCATCACACATATTGAGCCATATAAAAGGACACATTCCTATGACATCGATACTCACCAAAGTGGTATATTCTCATTGAGCCTTAGTTGATGTTATCATTTAAATATTGTAGACACCTAAAACTGGCCTCAATGACCTCCAACCAAGATTTTGACGAATTTTCACCTAAAATACACAATTTGGCCTAAAAATACTAAAGCATGGTAAATAATGTGAAACCAACATATTTAAGTGCCAATTTTGGCCAGGGTATCCCTAAATGGGGCAATGAAATAAATGGGCTAGCTAACTTTGATCATATCATTTCGAGTCAAAATGTCAATTTTGCACCTAGGTGCTCTAGATTGCTCTTTTCTATCAAATCTCTTATATGAGACACTTGCCTTTGTTATTTGTTGTTTGTAACATTTTAAATGGGAATATAGTTCCAAATCATTTGACATTGCCTTCCAATTCCAATCCAATCAAATTTTGGATCAATAACAAGACATTCTGATCAATCTGAGTAATTTGTGCACAAAGTGCTTAAACATGCTTAAGAGCTAATTAATCCAAATCAAGGCCTAATTGAGAATTCCATGGAAACTTGTTGAATAATTTGTTTTAAAAATGAATATTGAATATCTGCATCATCAGTGGACCTCATTTCTTGGGAAGAAATTCCTAGGCCATAAATGCCATAAATATCAAGATTCATGCCCTCCATGCCTCATTAATGCATTCTATGATGCCCTTCATGCCTCTTAATTTCCCCTTCTTCCAATGTCATAATGAACCTATTTATCAATTTTAATACCAAAAATTGAATTAATCCTCAACCACACATCTCAATCTCAAGATGGATGGTTCAGGTTGATTCTAGATATTCTCAAAAATCTATAAATAGAGAGGCCATGAACATCATTTCAAAGCTATTTTGGTGCAAAGTTATAATGCACAAATATCTTCAAGAAGCCATTACAATTAGTGTTACTATACCAAATTAATTCCAAGCCAAGCCAAGCTAAGCCAAAGGTGCCAAGGAGAGATGGAGGTAGACAAGCTTCCATTTCCAAGGACTTATGAGCACAAGCTGAGCAATCCACTACAACAAGCATTTTGGAGCATCCAAGGAAGGTAAAAGAGAGTTTCTTTTATATTTTAGTTGTGTATTTTATTCATATTTGTTAACTAAGCTCTCTCTAGTGTCTAGGCCTAGAGATGTTATGCTAGTTAGTGTGTTTCTTTCATTTTGTTTTCATTTTGGAACTAACCTCATACTAACTGTCCTCTCTTGTGTCAAATTCCTAGATCACATATGGCACACTTGATGGGACTAGATGCATTCCACACATGAAAAAGATCATTTTATAGCTTTAAAATATTTATTTGGACCATTAAAACTCTTACAAACTGATTTTCTAACATTATTTTTCTATTTTTTATTCGCTACAGGTTTACACAATAATTGACGTTGGCTATTAAGACCGGAAACGATTGGATAACTTAACCAATGCCAGTTGGTAAAATTGACATCAGTTGGATACCTATCATTGGTCACATTTATATAACTGATGTTGGTTAGATAACTGTCATCGGTTATAAAATGTAACCATCATCGATTATATAACCAACATCGGTCACTGTGTTTTTTCTTAAAACACAAATCTGAGAGCTCTTTTTTTAAAGTTTATTGTATCAAAATTAAAAGAGATTCAAGGATAAAGGACATTCTAACATTTTTGTTGTAGGACCAAGCTTGACATTTGCTAAAAACATGTTTAGATCACCTTTTGCATACTTAAAAATCGATTAGGAACCTTGTTTTGGTGTTTACCAAAAAACAAATTTTAGATATTTATGGTGAATGTTTTCAAAGTTTGCAACTACGACCAAGGGGTCAAATGAACACCACCTCATTTTCCATTTGGGCTTAAAAATAAACTCACCTTTTCAAAACTTTTTGTATTTACTTGGTTTTTTAGATTAGATTTTTGTCTGGTAAAAAGAGGGATGTTGCATGTATGCTCTTCCATTTGTCTCCTTTAGGGGACCCTTAGAATCAGAAGTGTTATTCCTATTGTGGGTATCCTAGTCTGAGGATTAGAAAAAAAAATCATCTAAATCACTCCCTAAAAACTCATCAAAATTTGGGTGACTTTCATGTTTTTTTTAATTTTTATGCAAACTTGGCTTGCAAGGGGGATTTCATCACCTCCCATGAGTTCTTTAGAGAAGCTTTGACCTAGGGTTTCACCTCTTGGCATTGAATTCATTTGGCTCCTAATTGGAATTGCACACATGATGTAGTGACACTTTGGACATCACACTATACTGAATGAATAACATGATGTAGTGGTTGCAAAAATGACTAAACCTTTTTTGCAACAAGCCAAGTGATATGAACCTAAAATTTGTGATTTTCTTTTGCATTGTTTTGCATGAAAGTCATTATGCAATTGATTTCCCTAGAGCATTCAGAAACTTGTTAGATCTTAAAAAAATCCCCACTTGTCATGGAAGTATTATTGGTGCAAGGTGCACCTCAAGGTCCATGTCAAAGTACTATCATTTGAGAGAAGGGGGTGTAAAAACTCTATACATTTACTTTTGGTTGAACACTTAAAATCCTCTCAAATGAAGTATATTGACAGATTCCAACAATACCAAGTAACCTTATCAATTTAGAATTTAAGAGCGATTAATTAGTTGGTCTTATCCTAGATTAGAGTCTTGTTTGAAGTCAAAACTTGGTGTAAACAAAAAATTCAAACCAAACACATAGTCCTAATTTTCCTTTGAATAGGGAGGCATGAGATCATCAATTTGTCTTATTCAAGGTTCATCAAAAGCTTGAGAGTCATATCATCCACTTTGTCTTAGTTATGCTACCCAATTGAGTCTAGACCTTTACCAAAGTTGTTTTAAGTCCTTCAGTTGTAATTTAAATTCATACATTTCACCTTTATGAGTTCATAGGGTTGATGTGTTAAGTGGGGTCACCATTTGAACTAAACTTGAGGGAACTTATGTTTAATTTCCAATTTAAGTTTAAGGCCATTCAAGACTCATAATCATTATCATCACTTGATAGACTTAAGCCATTTTCTCCTAAACACTTTCACTTTGAGTCTATGCACCACAACATTTTGAGTCAAGAAAAGTAGGGTTATGCTATCAAAATTATGGGAAATTATATTTGCCTTAGAACATTTTTAAAGCAAACTTTTTTTGTCACACTTTTTGGGTAGTATAGAGTCGTTACGCTGCCCAAAGTATTTCAAATATTATTTCATAGACCCTTTTGCATAGAGTTTAAATTTGTTCTTACATTTTCAAACCAATCCAAGTGTACTTTTGTGATCTTTTTTCTAAAACAGTTATACTATTACCTTTTGTCTAGCTTGTTTGTCCAAAGAACCAAGTTTTATAATATTTTTTTTGAGAAAATAAACTATTTATAAAGTGCCTTTTGTTTCATACCTTATACCTAGTTGATCAAGTTCATGTCCAAGAATCAAATGCCTAGTGTTTGTTAGAAGTGTTTCAAATCTATTAGATTAAAACTTTCATCTATTTCAAAGTCTAGATTTTGACGCCGTTTGGCCAAGAGTCCTAGTGCATACCTAGTTTGAGCCTAGCTTTTGATGCCACATTTGGCCAAAAGACCTAGCAACTTTTAAATTCCTAGAGTAGATTGATTTGAAACACTTCGATCTTAGAGTTTGGCATTTTGATTTTTAGTCCATTTACTTGCTTATCTTTGTGTGAACAATGAAATATTAGATACTTCATGCTAGCTTATTTCCTCACAAATATTTACATAAACCTTTTGATATTTTTGAAAAATCTAGACCAAGTTGGAACATCATCTGTTTTAGACATTGTCCTTTTTAGAGTTTTTAGAATTCTTTAACCTTTTATCTCAAAGCATTGACTATGGATCCCAACATGCATTTCTACACTTGTAGTGGACTCATGTATAATTCAGAGATTAGTAATGTAGTTGTGTATGATGAAATGGTGCAAGACTCTTATGTGGATAATATTGCTTATGAGATGGGTGTTAGGTTGTGGAGCTAAAAGCTTCACTGTTGCAGACATAGAGGAGGTTGTTGAGAGGTTGCTAAGTTGCAGGGAAATTGACGTCTGTCTGATCAGCCGACGTTAGTCATATACAGTGGGAAAGGCAACCGACATTGGTCAGGTATCGACCAATGTCGGTCATCTCTAGCCTGATAGGGACTAACGTTAGTCGCCTGTGCGGTTTCAAAACTGTCAGTTGCACAAACAGTTTGTTAATGAACCGAGTGTTTGCATGTTAAGAGCCAATTATAGACTTGAAGCTGTGGGATCTAATTATTGTAATTGGATGTCTAATTATTGTTTGCATGAGATCTATTTAAGAGACTCATAGGTTGTATTGTAAAGGCGTTCTAGTTTGTGTTGAGCAAAGTTAGCTCCTTCTGTGTGTGAAGTGAGCAAGGGTGTTCCTCCTAGTTCCACAGGAGTGCCGAGTGTGTATGATCAAGTTGGTCTGCAAGGTGTGCTAGATCAGGGAGAAGATCCACTGGAGTACTGATTTGGAGAATCATAAGGGACTTGGTGAGGTAAGGACAAGGGTTCTTAGGGTGTAGAGAGGTCTACATGGTAACAGGTGTGTGTGCGAGGTCAAAGGAGATCTGCAGGTGGCAGTAGAATCAAAGGTGATAGCAACACATCAGAGAGCAAGAGAGGAAGGCAAGGCAGTTCTTTCCATAAGTAAGATCATTTGGGTTGTAGGTTGTTGCAGTTCTTGGGAGATCTACTTGAAGTACATTGAGTACTTGGAGTGCGTGGAGCACTTGTGGAGTGCGTGGAGCACTGGTGTACTGGCAGTAGTGGATACTGACTGGTTGGAGGTGAACACCAACTCTGTGTTTGAGTTGTGTGTTGGGACCGTAAGAGAGAGAGATTTGAGAAAATAATTACTGTACACTTGAGGTGTGGGAAGCCTTTGAGAGGTGTGAAGAAGAAGTGGCATCTTCTTTATTGTATTCTTTTTTGGATGAGTAATTAATACAAGTTGTGTATTGTCTCTCATATTCTGTGTTGTTTCTGGTTTCTAGTTACTTGTTACTCTGGTTAATTCCACATCTTAAGGTGCTTGTATATGGTAATCAATTGTGCTTCCATGGGTTTCTAACAGTTGGTATCAGAGCTAAGGTTGCAGGGAGCAAGTTTGTGTTTGGTTACAGGTCACTCTTAGGGGTTTCTGATTGAGTGGGAGTATAACAACGGCAAAAGAAAGTACACTAAGAATGGAGAAACTAAATAACATGAATGGTCAATTACAATGTTATGGAAAGAAAGAGCAGGTTAAAAAAATTGCTGGTTGGTAGTAGATCAACATGAAGGAATTGAAGATGCAGATGTTGCAGGTGTTGTTGCACAGGATGCTCTGGGATGTTTCTTGGATAAAGTTGAATCTTGGTTAATAGATTCTATTGCCTCTTTCCATGCAGCCCCAAGTAGAGGGGTTGGTGAGCCTTGTCATAGTATTGGCAAAGGGGAAGTGATGCTGAAATTATAGGCGACCAACACATGGGTGTTGAAGAAGGTCATGCAGGTCCCAGTCTTGGAGATGCAGCTAATTGCTTCAAGAAAGTTGGGTGATGAGAGATGCATAGAAACTCTCATAGTGGATGCACTTGAATTAGCTGGTGGTAAGAAAGTAGGTACTCTTTATCTACTTACTTATATTACTGATTCTTCTTCTATTGCAAAGATGTGGCTTTGTAGGCTTGGTCACATGAACAAGAAGGAGATGCATGTTTTTAAGCGAAAGACATATGTGTTTGATAGAATTAAGAACTAGAAAGCCTTGGTGTTCTTGGAGGAGATGACGGATAGAGACCAATGGAGGAGGTTAGATACTTCTGAGCAGGGTGGTTTGGACAGGGTTTTGATCCATAGAGAGCTTGCAAGTGAAAAGTCATCACTCACAGGCATACACAAGTACCAGTGTCAGTTAAAGGTAACTGATGTTGAATAGATAGGTGCTAACATTGGTCATGTGTAGACTAGAGAAGTCGGTGGTGTTAGGCAGGTGGAGACCGATGTCGGCAGGATAACCGACGTCGGTGACCTGGACAGTCACATAGAACTGACGTCAGTCGGATGCAGACTATGTAGTGATCGAGGT